>JAXQGY010000884.1:0-236428 GCA_037040535.1 Talaromyces sp. P118-02
TGCCAGATATTTATTATGTTTTTGGATAGATTAGTGAGCTTATAGGGACCCTTATAGGGGCTCCCCCCTATAAGCCCCTATAAGCCCAGTTAGAACCGCTGTCCGTCATAGCTGATAGGCTGGATACGGACGTTAAATATGATTAAATAATAAATAATAATAATAATAATAACTAAGCCTAAGCTACCAGCCTCACAAGTATTTATATACTGTCAATTTCAGTGTAATAAGTGTAATATTCTTAGATATAAAAGGCCTTAATACTCTAATCATATTAATAATTAATTTTTTATATATAATTATTGTTTTGGTTTAGAAATTGAGGTTTGAAATCAATATAGAGCGCGTTCTCGGGCGGAAGTGCCGGCTCGATGTCAGTGCCGGCTCGGTGTCCGATTACGTTACGTAGTTCAGTCGGGTATAGTGATAGGGCAACACGAAAGGCTTAATAGTAATATTGAATAACAAAACAAAACTAACGTCTCCACGACTTTAGAAAAGAAGCGGGCAAATTCCGCGGACGGACATCTCTCCGGGCACCACCCCCACGCAGCAGGAAAAAGCTTCCCCGAGTTTTTCCTCCAATGGGCGCTTCTCCCCACGCTGCCTCTCCGCGCTACGGCGATTGCGGGGGAGCATCGTGGAGCAAGACTTATTTTCTGCTCTGTATATATGTTTCGGTCTCGCGTGAAGGGTGTTTCCTTGCTTCTATCTCGTGGTTGCAATTAACGAACCCCTGCCATTGTCACCATGGATAGCAAACAGGACGACCTGAGGGAAGTGCAGGGCATTGAGGATGTGCAGAGCCCGGATGCACAGAATGACCCAAAAGCTTCCCTGCCCGAAATGATCAACCAGGAGCATGGTGAGCTCTACTTGGAGGCCATTCGGAAGTATCCTGTGGACGACGCCATCGACAAAGATGCCGAGAAGCGCCTGACACGAAAACTCGACATGCGGATTCTTCCCCTCCTGGGCATTTGCTATTTCTTCTACGTAAGTGGGTTGTGTTTATGGTTCTACTGCGACCTCTCCAATGGGCTGTGGCTGACCAGGGCCTTTTTGCTCAACAGTATGTCGACAAGACCACGCTTTCCTATGCAGCCATTTTCGGGATCAAGGATTCCCTGCATTTGAAAGGCACCGAGTATTCCTGGCTATCGAGTATCTTTTACTTTGGATGGCTGGTCTGGGCCATTCCTTCGAATCTGATCATGCAACGTCTTCCTCCGGCCTATTACCTCTCCTTCAACATTTTTATGTGGGGAGCACTTCTGATGTGCGAAGCTGCATCAAAAAACTTTGCCACGCTCTCTGTCCTCCGAATTCTTTCAGGCGCATTTGAAGCCATTGCAGATCCAGCCTTCATGCTCATTGTGTCGACTTATTATACCCGTGAAGAGCAGCCATCGCGGATTTCTGCGTATTATCTCTGGAATGGCATTGGGGTTGCGGGTGGTGGCCTGATTGGTAAGACACGCCCCGTTTTGAGAGCAAACCGACAGTTTAAAGGATACTGATCTTCTTTAGGCTACGGAATTGGCCACATCAAAGGCTCTTTGGAGTCGTGGCGCTACGAGTTTATTGTTGTTGGCGCCGTCTGCGCATTATGGGGCATTGTTCTATGCCTTTTGCTGCCGAACTCGCCGGCCACTTTTTGGGGATTTACACGCGACGAGAAACTGATGATTATTGCCCGCCTGCGACGTAATCAGACTGGTGTCGAGCAACGAAAAATCAAGTGGGATCAGATCAAAGAGGCATACTTGGACTACAAGACATGGCTATTCACCCTACTAGGCTTTTTTGCCAATATCCCGAATGGTGGAATTTCTAATTTCTCGACCCTGGTCATTGCTGGTCTTGGCTTCGACGAGTTTCACACAACGCTTCTCGGTATACCTCAAGGTGTTATCGTCGTTATTTGGATTGTGTTGGGAGCGGTTGCCAACCATTATCTACCCAATAACAGCCGTACATTAGTCTGCGCGTTGTTTATGCTGCCAACCATTGCTGGTGCCCTCGGGTTCCTCCTTGCGCCGGTTGATGCCTACGTTGGGCGGCTAATCTGTTTGTGAGTGATCCTTTTAGATACCTATTGTGTTTGTCCCAGCAGCTAATCGATTGTCAAAATAATAATAGCTACCTTACCGGATCATACCAAGCATCCTTTGTGATATGCTTGTCAATTATTACTTCTAACACTGGTGGACAGTCCAAGAAGATGATCGTTTCCGGAATGATCTGGTTTGGCGTGTGCATTGGCAACATCGCCAGTCCGTTTTTCTACAAAACTGACCAGGCGCCCACATACCGTTTGGGCATTGGTTCCATATTAGTCTCAAACTGTGTTGAGTTTTTACTCTTCTTCGTTTTCCGGTACGCATTCATTTGGGAGAATCGTCGCAAGGAGCAGCAAAGAGAAGCCCTGAGAGCAAATGGTGGTGAATATGAGGCTTCGCTCAACTCAACAGCATTCAATGACTTGACTGATAAACAGAATCCCAACTTTGTGTATATATATTAGAGGAGTTAGATACAATTCAGAAGAATATTTCAATAATTCAATGTTGATGCGAATACAATATTAACTTTCAGCTATGAATCCAGTCAACAATTATACGAAATCCACCAGTTGACGGAATCAATGATGTTCGCACCTCGTATACAGCTTTCGAACTTTTAATCAATTTATATCTAGTAGCTAACAAATACTAGCTTTAATCAGTAGGGTCTCGCCGCTCATGTTCCCTCCAATACTGATTATACTCCAAATCAGTTTGGGCCTGCACGGTTTCATAGCGCGTAATTGGTGCCAACGGGATTCCGCGTTCATCTAAAAACTTGAGACGTCGTTGTGTCTCTGGTCTGCCATTGTTGATACTGTAAAGACTGATTCTATGGGCAGAATTTGTGGTATGTAGACCCCAGTTCCACGTAGAGCGTACTGTAAGTGGCTGTGTATTGAGAGCATTGTCCTAGTATCGACATACAATTTCGATCTAGCCTTCAGCATCGCAAGGAAGATCAATCTCCCACGTATGCTAGGCCCATCTATCCTTCTTGGATAGGTTTTCAGGTGGTATCTTGTATTAAGAAAATCCGCTATCCGATGATAATTTAATCTTTTCTGGTCATCTGTTGTTACTAGAGTATGCCCTGCCCTTACAATGAATTTTCTTATTGTGAATAATCGCGTGTTTTGATCATGGTGATATTATGGCTGAGCTGACTGGTATTTCTTGTATCTGAATTCTAGAAATAGGCTTCTGATTGTGCTTTCTTACTTGTTGGTTGAAATGGAGATATTCATTTTTTTGTACGGGAGAATGTGATGGATATTTAATTGTTTTGATGTGATATATTTATTTTACACTTCATGCTCCGATATATCCAAGGACTAAGACCCTCAAAGGAAACCCGTGGATTTTAGGGAGTGGCTGATTATTTATTTCCTAGATAAGTATAACTTCGTTGGCTTTTACTTTTTTCTACGGTATACTGATGACGTAATTCATTGTCTTGAGGTCCTTGAGGTATGTCTCTGTACTGTAAAGCTCTAGGTGCTTAGCTTTATTTAAAAGGCCTCTATAGTCTTTAATAATTTTTTTTAGACTGATATCTCGATACTTGGTAGTACTAATAGCCCTCTCAGCTTATGGAGCTTGAGGTACCTCGTCTTGCTGGTCTGTATATAAGCTGATCTGCTTAATGTGGTGTGTGCTAGAGTACTGTATGGTAACGATTTTTTCTATCTGTGGAAATTTCGACCTGTTTTAAATATCCTGAATTGCGTATTTTTTTGGGCTGGTAATAAGCCTAACTAAACTAAGGAATCATTTGTCTTTCTTGACAATTGGAATACCCCTGTGATTTCGTATAAAGTGAAGCGAGTTTGGAGTGACGGCTTTTGCTGTGACTAGTCGTTTGGGAGGCTTTCTGTTATATGGAAATTGTAATAGGTGTAGTATATCGGTAAGCTTTTCTTTGAGAACGGTCTCCCAAGAGTCATGGGATACTGAGGAGTTCTCTACCAAGAGCTTGATGCCATTCCTTGAAATCTTCGCCGGTAAGCACGGGGTTTGTGCCTGGGATTGGTCCCGTCATGTAATCAGGGGTTGGAGTGAAGTTTTGAGAAGTTAGAATAACGTGAGCCTTTTTCTTTTTGTCAGGATACTTTTCCCATTCCACATATCTGCATTCGAATTTCCAAGTCAGCCAATATTTTCATTACCAGTTGACCTTATGGTAGTAATCGATGTTCTGAGAATATTCCTACCCTTTCCATCCAGGTATTTCCCGACTGAACACTTTGTTAAGATCCTCAACTGATTCAATAGCTTCGGTATTTTTGGTCATTGAACGCGGCGCAACGGGGTGAATGAGTATCGCCTGTTTTCCAGTTTGGTCAATAATAGGCAGCTTAGAAGCCGCCATACCTTGTTCAATCTTCCATTCATCCGGTCTATTGTTGGTTTCTTTAATCGTTCGATTGGCGTTGCTTTCTGTTATTGGAGCCATGCTGAGAAATTTGAGACTATTGAACAGGAGAATACCCAGTAGAAAAATGCTGTCATACGAGAGAACAAGAGATACCGATTTGATAAAATCTGGAGGCAAAATGGTGTCACGTCAATCTAGGCCATATGGTTATGAACTCATAATTACGTTATCACGAACCCTGTTGACGGGAGTATTTCCGGTACTAGGATGCGAGAACACTTTGGCTGAAAAATATACCATCTCGATGTCAAAGGAAGACGAAATTATTTTTTCCACTCTGTCATGTAGGTATCGCACCGCCGTCTCCTCTCTGATCACTTCCATCACTCCAAACAACAGCACCAGTGTTGTCATCGACATGACGGCAGATGACTTGACCCTTTCCAAACTTTTTACACCTATAACCTTTCAATAATTCGATTTTGTGGCCTAGATCTTGTAGGCCTCTGAGGACATCGGCATCAATACCCTCCTCGACAAGAACTGTGGAACCATGCATCGCAGACTTCCCGTGGTCATTTGCATTGATGTAGATCCTGGGTGCGTCCAAACCCTGCTGGGGGTTCATGCAAAAGACCAGAATATCTAAACCTGGTTCAGGTAATATTTTATAGGTCCTCAGTATCCTCTTGATTATGCTTTTGTTATAGTAAGGGTATGTCTTTTTTTTATTTCAAGTTTATATATCTTCAAGTTAGAATATTAGCGATTTTCCAGATGTCGTTAAATACGCTATCAACTGATATTACCTACAGAAGGGGTATACCTAAGTAACAGAAACTACAAGCGTAAAAAGAAAGCAAGTCAAGATCATAAACTTAAACTGAAACAGTGCATTTTAAGTTTATGAGGTCGTAATCATGACAAGCCGAAAGAGTAAATGAACAGGTATTAAAACCTGAGGGGTATCTCCGCGGTTTCAATCAGACGCAGGGAGCTCCGTTGGCGGTCTTTTATGCTCTGTTGAAGATAACTCGTACGGTGCACTCTGGAGACCCTTTCCATGCAGCTCTACCGGAGGGAAAGAGCCCACAAGAGGCTGTATAGTTTCCTGGGATTGCTCCCGCGACTGCTTCAAGCGACGCCGCCATAGCCAGAACAAGAGTGCTATCAGCGCAATCCCTGCGATGGGCCCGATTACCGCGCCGGCAATCCACGATTTGTTTGACGGCTGCGGTGACGGAGTGGGAGTAGGAGTCGTTGATGTTGTGGTTTGTGGGAGGGTGGAGGTGGAGGTGGAGGTGGAGGTGGATGTGCTGCTAATCGACGTAGGTGTAGCTAGCGGCCCAGTCATTATTTCAGATCAAGATTTTCAGCGAGAAGGTGAGGAATCAATCTTACCTGTGACCATAATAGTAGCAGTAGTCACAACTTCCACCTCACGATAGACCGTGCCTGCGCCCCAATTCACCCGACAGCCGATGTTCACAGCGCTCGGGCTGCCGCCGGGAGAGGTTTGGAAGATGCTCATGGTCACGCAAGAAAGACTGTCACCACTATATAACAGCATTAGTCTCGTGGTTGGGCGTATCTAGAGCAGGCTGGAAACCGACCAGTCTTCAGTAACGCCATTGTCGTAAGTTAGGATGTTTTTTGCGCAGTTGGTCGCGAAGACGCAGTCGCCGGTGCCACAGTCCCCAGCATATATGCCCGATGTCGCCCAGGCATCGCCGGCCGAGAGTGCCTGGGCTAGCTGTGTGGTTAGGAATGATCAAGAAAAGGCTATAATGTTTGTACGTACTGGTTGTGGGAGCAATGTAGTATCCGATGAAATTCGACGACGTGGGCGATAACCATGTGGTTTCGACAGCCAAAGAAGCCGTCACAGCCATGGCCGTTGGTGTCTTAATAGAGAGGAATAATAATATGGAAAGAAATGTCAAGCGTTGAAAGGCACAGGAATATGCGAATCCTTGTGTCGACAGCGACACATGCGCCTCCCGCGTTGGCGGCGGGTCGTTCCCTCAAAGTACGGACGGAGTTCGTATACCCCCTAAAAGCACTAAGTATGTTGAGATTTTTCCCGCTTGGCCAAAAAGGGTCAACACTTAATTAGTAGTAAGGCCTTACCAGTCCATTTTATACTCCGTATGCTGACCAAGTAAATAGTAGGCACCCCCGCTAATCCAAATCCTCCATAGACCCGAAATCGCTGGTTTTGACCCTCAATCTGCGATCTATATCTGACCTATTTATTTAGGTTAGGTGTCTTTAGAATGACAAAATTGACGTTGTAAATGATTGATTTTTGAAGGTTGGAAACTGGGGATCAAACCCACTAGGAATTTAGTAGGAAATGCGATGACCATGACGATGGCTACCCCCCTAAATATAGCTATGTCCACGAACCGCCAATCGCTCTTTCTCAGCTCCAGAATTAGTGCGAGGCTAATGTAATCGGACACTGAGTTAGCCTTCTATATTTTATCTCACATGATTCAACGCGTCGATATCAAGGCTTCGTCATTTCCTAATTAGGCTATAAGATGTGAGCAGTTATCTGTTTTCGCGCCTTATAATGGTGATCTTTCTAGCACATAGAAGGGAAAATAGTGGTCGAGTTGTCTGCCTTTTATCAAAGATGAGTGGTATTGTGACTTGGAATGTGGCGGTGATCGTTGGCCGATTTTGTTGGTTATACTAATTAGTCCCCTCTCTGACCGTGCAAAATCGGTTACATCAATTGATATGTATCATGTACTTAACCTGTTGGAGTCTGCATAGCCTTTCCGAAAATAATTGGCTGCACCAGACGTTAATAGAATTCAACAACAACAACAACAGTGGGGGGGGTGAAGGTTTGAATCCAAAGCTAAAGGAAGTCCTCGATTCTTGCTCCTTTACTACTTATTTATAAATGTTTTTAATAAAAAACATAAAAAAATGATTACTAAGAAATATTAGAAATAATATAAAAGAAATTAAATCCATAAAGCCGCGTGATACGTCAATACAATGATGTAAGATATATATTTGAGGAAGTAACATGCGGTGCTAGTATTAGCGTTGCACGTGTGGATTCAAACATTGAATAATTATCGACACCTGCATGTAGGTGTAGATACATATAGATGGCATAGTATCTACATATTTATGTAGTATATAGAGACCCAATTGATGCAACATTTGAAATATACATGTAGTTTCAATGTTATATAGTATTTCGGATTCAAATGTTACCTAGCAGTATCATTTCAAAAAATGCAACAAACTCTCTCAAATCTTTTAAGTCTTTTAAAACATTACTACCAAAATTAAATACATGGACCGCGATATTTTCTCTATAACTTAAAATTCCCATTGTCTGGCGTCAATCCCAGACCAAGAGCGTTCGTGTTGGCGCGAGTGATCGGCCATACCCACCGGATATTAACTCGGTCCACGGAGCTTATCACCGAGTGACACCGACCAGGAACGGACTTTATACAACACAAATCCACACGTTTCGATATAGTAGATGATTCATGTGTGGAAAAAATGCAAAGTATAAGAAGAGTCCCATGCCGGGATAATTGGGTTTTGATCATGGTCACATTTTGACAAGTGAAATCGAATCGTGGAAAAATTACAATGTCTCCCTCATATCCCTCTACATTGACAGTTCCTTTGTCAGACATAGCGTCTGGAACACCATTCACTGTCGAAAATCCAGCCACTGGCAAGGCTATCACTGCAGTCGTTCCGGGAAGCCTGGACACTGTTGATCAAGCCGTTCAGAATGCCGAGACAGCGTTTCAGAGTGACTGGCGATGGCGTTCACCTACACAACGAAGCCAACTTTTGTTCAAATGTGCAGATGCATTAGAGCAACACAAGGAGGAAATCGCTGAAATCCTCACCATGGAAAACGGGAAACCCTACCTTGACGCCCTAAACGGAGACGTTCTATTCTTGTACTCTATCTTTCGCTACTTTGCAAGTATCGCGGACAAATTACCTGGTGAGGTGCATGACCAAGGTTCTCTGTATACAACCGTGTTGTATGAGCCAAAAGGAGTTACTGCGTCCATAATTCCTTTCAATTGGCCTCCCATCCACACTGGCGGTAAACTAGCACCTGCGCTGGCTGCTGGCAATGTGATGATTCTCAAGCCGTCGGAGCAAGCCCCTCTGACAGTGATGAAAATCGTCGACATCGTGAACCAAGTCCTACCAAAGGGTGTTGTACAAGTAATACCTGGATTGGGCCCTGAAGTTCCTCAGGCCCTCGTCAGTCACCCATTAGTCAAAATGGTCTCTTTCACGGGCAGTACTGCAGCCGGCCGTAAAGTCGCCGAGACTGCAGCAAAGAAACCCATTCCAGTTGTGCTTGAACTTGGTGGGAAAAACGCTCTTGTCGTCTTCGATGATGCCGATTTTGATAGAGCCGTTGGAACTGCTCTAGATGGGGCCTTTTTCAACAAAGGCGAAGCGTGTACGGCAACATCTAGAATCTTAGTTCAACGCGGCACATTCGACAAATTTTGCCAGAAACTGGCAGACGGTGTACGAAAACTCAAAGTCGGTGATGGCATGGACGCATCCACTCATGTCGGCCCCCAGGTGACAAGGAGCCAAAAGGAAAATAGCCTTAAGTACATAGAGCTGGCTAAAAAGACGGCTACTATCGCGGCACAGGCGAGTCTTCCGTCTGACGCCAAATATGCAGACGGGTTTTTTGTCCCACCGACATTGATTACTGGGGTCACGCGAGATATGGTCCTCGCACAAGAGGAAATGTTTGGACCGCTGGTGACTGTGACCGTGTTCGACACTGAGGAAGAAGCAGTCTCCATCGTCAACGAGTCTCGATATGGGCTAACATGCAGTGTGTTCAGTCGCGACAGTGAGCGCTGTCTCCGAGTCAGCAGGAAAGTAGATGTCGGTATGGTGTTTGTTAACAATTACGTTCGCGCTGTGCTTGGCACGCCCTTCGGAGGAAACAAAGAATCGGGTTATGGAAGAGAACATTGTGTAGAAACGCTGCGCTCGTGGCAAGACGCGAAATTCATCAAGCAGCCATCGGGACTGGGGGATTTACCCCAATGGAGAGGGACCACCGAAATTTTTGGTGAGACTAGCTCTCGTTGAATGTTTGAATAACCTGGGCTTTATATCCCGGCAAACGAGGAGAGGAACATGCTATATTAGCTGGCCAAAAAAAAAACATTTAGAACAATATGTTCGCATTGTTTAGCTTATGTGCAAAGGAACCTTAGGATTATGGGAGCTGTGATGTGAGAAAATAAGATATGACGTGTACAAGTAATCTTGCCAATCACAAAGTCAAAAATCAACATACCTAATAGACGCGGGTTGATTCGTATCAACTAAGCGGCCACACTATTAGCTGCTATTAAAAAAAAATACTATAAACGAGTCGACGTATTGACATGGACGCCGGATGGAGTGATAAACATGACCCTATTTCAATTGCAACCGTTGATTGGCTGTTTATACTGGATATGGGTCAAACTATACCCAAAGACAGTTAGATTGCGGTGCTACGGCCCGTTCCATTGGCCAGCTTAAAATAGAAAATAGAAGAAAACTGGGTCCCAGAAACGTACATTAATATTTGCAACTCTGTAGACAGAAGCATGGCCAGCTAATCAAAAGAAGAAGTAAAGCTAGCAACAGTGAGTTGACTAGAGAACCCAAAAATAGGACAGGCAGTTTCGAGTCCTGGTATATGCACAGCGCCGCTTCTACAGTGGTGAACAACGAGTTCCGATTGGTAGATCCGGAGCTAGGTATGCACAGTCGGTCACCTCGGCGCTTAATTGCAGCCAATAGTCAACAGCAGCGCCCATCAAGAGAAAGCAAGAGATATTGGAACATTTGAAACGTACACTGGGCGCCAAACGACAGTTAACATTCCATTCGCTCATAAGTACCCTCTCCCCCCAAGATTATTTGAGTGCGAAGTCCTATCCGTGGTCGAGTTGGCGAGAATACGCACAAAACTTCAATATCACAGTCGCCAGTCATGGCGACAAATACAGTACCCGCGCTCACAACTGTATTCACACCCGCGGCATCTTGTTTGTCAGATATCTACAATCTGACCTATAGTTACGTGGGGAAACCTTGGATCTATCTTCAACTCGGACCAACACCAACGGCGAATGATTGCTATCCGTCGGATTTTACTCCCGGCCCAATCGCATACTATTCACCGGGAATATGTCCCTCAGGGTACTTGATGGCATGTTCTAGTACAGTGAATATAAATTCTGTCTCAGAAACCAGAGCGACATGTTGTCCCAGGTATGCACGATGACAATAGCCTTCGAAATAAACCAGCCGTGGAATATGGCTTCTTGGATTATTATTCTAACCTGCGTTTTTGAAATCTAGTGCCTACACTTGCCAGACTGATAGTACGGGAGGGTGGCCATGGTACTCGACAGAGCTGTGCACTTTGGCCGCAACAACAACAGGGACGTATACGATCACGGCAGAGCCAACAGCTACTTCAACGTACATTGGCACCCCCAAGTTCAATGCATATGGAATTCAGATTCGATGGCAACTCGATAATCCACCGACCAAAACCTTTCACACGTCAACAATAACCCCCCAGCCAACGACAAAACCTCAGTCAAGTGCAACATCTCAATCAACTACAACATCTCAATCAGTCACAAGCTCAGCGTTATTGTCCCCCGCTAGCTCGAGCGGCCTGTCTACTGGGGCAAAAGTTGGAATTGGGATTGGGGCGGGCCTTGGAGCTCTTGCGATTCTTATCGGTGTTCTGGCTATATATTTCTGTCGCCGTCGTAAGAAAACCACCGACAACACTGCGCAATCTAGCAACAGCTACCCCCCGCCACAATTGAAGAATCCGAATATTTATCTGCAAGCTGAATTGGACGGTTCCGGATATCGAAGTCACCCGTATGAGCTGGATTCAAAAGTTTTGCCAGCTGAACTTGGGTCAGAACCGCCGTATCATCCGTGAATTGCTTTGGGCTTTTGTATCGGGAAACAATCATGAGAAGGAAATGATACAGACACAGTGTTACCATTTACAGAAGAATTATTTGAACTGTTCCCCATGGTGCCTTTACGCTAAACACAAACCGTCGGTTCAAGAGGATCTCGGGAAATGACCGGTAAATTGTTGGCGTTAACTCCGGGTATCAGGTAACAACCTGTTAAAAGGAGAAACACTCTAAATTTCGGTTCGATCGAGATTAAATCATCCCGAGTTGGTCCGTGTATACGCTACTTTATCTTGTTCAGTGTGGAGACGACATTGGTGAGCCTTAGTTACAAGGAGACACTGTTCGCCGCGATTGGTTACGGGGAACACTCACGACAGTCCTATCAAGTGGTGAACGAAGTTTTAGGCTTTCAGTTCATGCGCATTATAAAGGTCTTTGCACTATGAATTTCCGGGCTCTGCCACGATGCTGCAATATATCTGTATTGGCCTAGTTGTGCTGGATTTTGACGCAGAATCAATCGTTGAGCACAGTCAGCACTTGTGGCTCGGAGGAAGGAAGAAGAGGACTGGATGTGAAAATAAACACGTAAGAGATGACGTCGTGATATTTTAACACTTCCTGAATGAGTGATCTATTGGCCAAACATCCATAGTGTCGCTGACTCGCACGCGGTGTTAAGAATATGCCGGCCCGGCGGGGATATATGTACCCAATTTATTCATGACGGATCAGGGAATCTTTGAAGCTATATAATCCAGCTCAATAGAAGTAGCCGTTGGATCAGAATTTTCTCTCTGTACTTGTGAAAAGTTCTAAGTACTCATATCTTTGCACATGACAAAAACGTGAACCTTCTCGTCTCCTTTTTGAGTTATAAACACAACTTCGGCAATCAACATGGCACAAGAATCCTTGAACGGCCACCACCAGGCTGTTATTATTTCCGAGAAAGGCGCTCGACACTCGATCGCTTCTCGCAAAACACCTGAGCCTGGGCCGGGCCAATTGCTTATCGAGATCAAAGCTATAGCCATGAATCCAGTTGACCACTTTCAACGAGACACCGGAATGCTTATTACCAACTACCCGACGGTCCTAGGGTCAGACGTCGCTGGTATCGTGGTCGAATGTGGCCCAGAAGTCCCTGCAGACACCCCCAAGTCCGGTGCAAGAGTGGCCGCCTTCGCCTCATCATTCTTCCACCAAAGTGATGCGGACTTTGGCGCTTTTCAAAAGTTTGCACTCGTTAATGCAGAGAGTGTTACCCCATTGCCAGACTCAACCAGCCTCTGCGAGGGGTCGATCTTGCCCATGTCGGTGGCAGTCGCCCTACTGGGTTGGTATACCTTAGGCATTCCGCGCGACACCAGTTACAAGCCAGAGGATAAGCAGGGAATGTTGGTTTGGGGCGCATCAACGAGTGTGGGTAGTGCAGCTGTACAGAGTGCAAAACTACTAGGCTTCCGGGTCTATGCTACTTCCAGCCCCGGTAATCACGACTACCTCAAGAAACTGGGTGCTGATCAGATTTTTGATTATAAATCAGAAGATGTTGTTTCCCAGGTTGTCGAGGCTGCAAGGAAAGACGAGGTCTCTTTGCATCATTGCTTCCTGGGACAAGGAAGCCTTGAGCCTATTGCAGACATTCTCACACAATTGAAAACCGATCGCACTCCGAAGATTGCGTCGGCGCCACTTGTGCCTCCGGAGGCCAAGGCTCTTGAAGGCGTTGAAGTGACATTTATATCACCTCCGATGGATAATCCAAAAGAGATGTATGATATTTATCACTGGGTGTTTGTGGACTGGTTGAAGGAGAAGCTCGCTACTGGAGAGTACGTTCCCAGCCCCCGAATGAAGATAGTCGGGAAAGGGCTGGAGAGTATTGATAAGGCTCTTGAGGAACTTAAACAGGGAGTTAGTGGAACTAAATTGGTTGTCGAAATTTGATATCTAGTTAGCATCTCTGGCTGCCCTGATGGGATAACCACTCTGAACCAAAACTTTTGATCAGACTCATTTCTCCATTGTATATAATCGTTATTCTTAACTACACTGGCTGATCTAGAGAAAATAAGAGAAAAAATACAGATACTGTATACCCCCGTATAACCAATTCACATAATCAAGCAAGACTGCCCCCGAGAAGCAGCCTGCTTTCCTCGCCACTCCTCCCAGCAAAACTCCTCCTCCTTCCCTTCTTCTATCCCCCCCGCAACCATCAAAATCTTTTTAAAAGCAGCCAAAAATTCACCATGTTCTTGGTACTTGCCAGTGCCCAGGTCCATCGCAATCGAACAAATATTTTCTTCCCGAATCCGGAAGTAGCGCGCCAGATTTGGTCTCCGTCTCGCTTCGAGAGTTGCAGCAATATATTCATTCGCATTTATCCCACCCTCACTAATACCACCTTTCTGGTTGTCAGATTTATACGGCTGTGGTCTGAGCTGTATTGCCCCGGGACCGAATGCTTCGTACCCGGGCACCAGCCTTGCAAACGTCCAGTCCTGGATTTCGATAACATTGAACTGATCACCCACTATAATCTTGTCCTCTGTAATACCACTCGAATGCTTGAGATAAAATCTGCTTATGTCTAACTCCCGCTCATGAGGATGAAACGGGTTGAAACGGCCTTTGCTTGCCAGTTCCTTTAGATACCGAAAGACTAGGTCTGCGTCGTCCGGGAAATTGTTGAAAATCTGCCGATTTGCGATTAGCCGTAGAAGCGTATCTGCCCATGCGGTATAGTATTCTGTCGCGTTTCTGAAGGGCCCAATGGTCGCCAGGGTCCATTCTAGCCAAATCCCCGAAGTCTGAACTTCGCCTAAATAGCGGTATAAAGAGCATATTTCCTCAACCACTTGACTAGATTTTCTTCTCGTCTCAGCGACTATGCGGTATGGCTCGTCGACGCTGCAGATGAAGTCGGTGAGGGAGGAATAGATCTTTTGCCATTGGGGGCCAGAGGGATTCAGAGTGGAAAGAGGCTTGCCTTTTCCAGCAGCAACAGGATCGACGAAGAGAATACCGAATGGGTCAAAACAGAACCGTTCATAATGCGGTGACATGTCTGTCATGACAGTGTATTGTAAGTAGTCGAGAGAGGCCACCTCACTGAGCATTAGCGAAGCCGAGAGGTTAGGTAACGAGGGCATGAAGTCATCGCGATACACCCGCATTAACAGGTGTTCTGCAGGGATGGTGGCTTTGTTGTCGTCACTGGCAGATGACGTGGTGATGTCTTTGCTGCTGGCGATTCGAAAGTCGATATAGTGTTTGGTTATCCGGGCTGTTTCCCCGAAATGGACCGTATCATCGTTCGTAAGCTTTGCTAGTCGAGATACGAAGCCACTCTCTTGTAGTTTTTCTTGAGTTTGCTTGATAAGTTCTTTTTCGATTTCAGCTCGGGAAGCACTGTGGAGAGGTGATTTCTGCACCGAGTTAACCGTGTGGATAAAGAAGGGAAAATGGGCGTTCTTACATACATCACAGGTATGTTCAGGGCTATCCACGTGCTGAAAACAATAATGTTGGCGACATCTGTCGCAGCCTCCGATATCAATAGCCGCGGGGCGGCTGCAATCTGCGGCCGAGCAGGTCGAATAGCTTTCCTTTCCTTCAACCATGCTGCATCACAAACAGATATCAAGACCAAAGAAGTCCGATGCCAATATGTCGGTTGTTCTTTCGTATTGATCCAGCAACTCTGTTCTTTCGCAATGTACGACGGACTAAATCGCGACAGTTCTCTGGCAGAATGCCTGGTTCCACCATTTTCACAGCCACACTAGCGCCAATCATATTCTACTATTTTATTATTAGCTAGACCGATTGTACCGAATCACATTGTAAGTTATTTCTAGAAATATAAAAAAGAGGCAAAGAATTAATCCAAGAATCTCTACACAAAATCCGACGAGAGAAAGACGAGTGTTGAGATTGGATTCTACATGGTCAAATAACCGCAAACCATCAACCCTTTTTTTTGAGACCAGAACACCCCACCCCTTACATAGGGGCGAAATATTCAAAATCGGAGTTATTCTTATATGTAAACGCCTGGCTGTACGGGTCCTCTTCTAGATAAGACCTAGAACGGTTCAAAATCCTCGAGGCAGCCTTTAACCAATCACCCTTTTTCCACCCTTCGCGGGGATTTCTCCCACAGAAACAAGGAACATATCAATGCCGCCCCCGAAAACACTGCCAGCAAAATATTCTGCTTGTTAAAGCCTTCTGAGAATGCCAATCGAACTGTTTTTTGGTCTTTGAGTGAGAGCGAATCAATCACAGAGAATGAATCTGCAATCGCTTGAAGAGTCTCTGGCTCGATTGTTGCCTTTAATGTGTTTGATATGTGACTGTTTAATACCGTGGTGCTGTGAATTGTTAGAGCTTCTTTAATAACTCGTATCTTGGTGACACACCTTACAGCGAGGCCAAGCGTGCCTCCAAGGATACGGGTCTGGCTCAATGCCCCCATTGTAACGGCTGATTGTATGTTTTGTGTTAGCCACCTTTCAATGAATTCGAATTTTCCTAAGCCAACTCACGTAGGTCATTACTATTAGCCACAAGTGGCACAAGTGTTAATACGGTAGTGAGTGTGAGACCAAATCCGACTCCCATAATGGCCTCAAAAACATACTGTTGAGGTGGAAACCTCAGGGACTGGGTTGGCAGTGAGCATGTCAATCCTACACCCACAACTTGAGTCACTGCTCCTGATATTATAAGGTATAGTGGTGGTACTCTGAAATTTGACGTTGCATATCCAGAAAGCAAAGTTGCCAGAGGAGAGCATAGGAGTAATGGTAAAAGGGTGATTCCGGCCCGCTGTGAACTGAATGCGTAAACCGCTTGTGCTCTTTGGGGTATGTTGACTACAACAGACGTGAATGGAAATCCTGCGAAGAATGATGTGCTAGAACAACGTAATCTGTCAATACAGTAAGTCCAGAATTGGAATTAGACAACTTACGCGAACATGGCAGCCATAATACGCTTTTGGAGAATTCGAGGTGGGAAAACGCCCTCTACTTTTGCAGGCTGCTGGTTTTGCAACCGCCATTCCCAGAGTATGAAAGCTACTAATAGCACTGCACCAGTGATCAAAGTCACAATAACAACCACACTTCCCCAGGTAGATTGTGTTCCTCCGCTCTCAAAAGCGTAGACAAGCAGGATTGACGCAGCAAGCAAGACCATTACACCTACAGAATCGACCCTTTGCAAATTAGCCGGCGATAACTTGTGACGAGCTTTCTCCACAAAAGATGTTTCCGAACCACGAGATGCCGAAGGTGGTAAAAGTACTATGATGATGAAAGTAGCCAATACTCCTACAGGTGCACTTTACTGAGTCAATAACTGGACTTAACTATGCACGAATAGACTCACTTGAATAGAAAAACCCATCGCCAATTCCCGCTCTGGCTTATAGCTCCTCCCATCAGAGGGCCAACAACGCTGGCTAGAGCATACACTGTCGATAAAATTGCCATGTACTTTCCCATTTCATGCGGCGGAACGAGGCTCTGTCCTATGACAATTGTCATTGAATATATTCCTGATGCCCCAAATCCCTGAAAAGCCCGAAAAACGATTCTGACAGCAGTCAATTATCACAGAATTTGTTCGGAAATATTTAGGTGCGAAATACAGTTCCTCGATACGTTTCGAAATACCGCAAAGAATGGAAAAGATTATAAAACTTCCAAGTCCGATAACAAACATGCTTTTTCGTCCGAATACGTCGCCCAGTTTTGCATAAATTGTGAGAAAGCCTGATCAATTAATCAGTTTCACTGAATAAAACATTATCGCAATGAGCAAAATCATACCTGTGTATGTCAATAGATATGCAGTTACTATCCAGTCTCGCTTGTCGAAGCCGCTGAGTGCGTCTGTGATTGAGACGAGCGATGTACTGACGATGGTTGTCTCTACTGTCGAGAGAAACAATGCCAGCCATAGTCTGAGAACGACGAATATTAGTAACGTATTTTCCTTTCATGCAATGATTCACCAAATCCTCACCCAGCGGTCAGAATATGGAGCCGCCATCCGTTGATGGGTTGCGAATCGTCAATAGGGCTATCTTCTTGTCCTTGCACGACTTCTCCCTCTTCCGGAGCATACTCACGGCTAGACGCCTCATCGCAGTGCAAAGATACCATTTTTGTCGTACTATTTCCGATATTGAATCAAGTTTCATAACTCCAAGAAGCCAACATGAAGGGAAAAAAGAATCTCTGAGCAATAGTCCGACTATAGTCGCTAAGCATTACTGCGCCATCAAGTAAACAAATAAATGAAGGATAAAAATCACCATTCAATGAGGAGACACAAGGAACTTGGAGTTAAAAACAGATATATGCTTTTCAATCGCTTGTAGACTCGGCGAGAGATATCCGAGCCTAACCTCCTGGGGTCTCCCGGTCCCGACAACATTTGAACTGTGCAAGCTCGGTCCCGATGAATGTGATTCTTTATTTTGATGTATGTGGTATCTTGGACCACGTAATGTGTAAAATGTCGGTCAACAAGATTCCAGTGTGGGTATTGACACTTTAGGTGTGGTATGTTAATTTCGCAGCTAATAAGAGCTATTCATCCTTTTTTTTAAGCATTTGTTTCATTCAAGTGTTTCCCGTCGCGGCTCTTCGAAGTAACGGCTATTTTCATTCGAGTGAAAAACAAACAAATAAATAAAGTAATTAATTAATCGAAGACAGAAAGAGGAGTACTCACACGGGATATTGGCAGATATATTGCAGAAACATGTTCATACTGGGTGAACTTAACGACTAGCTTCAGTGCCGAAAGAACCAGCGAGAACGAACACTATAGGGCTGGAGATGAGAATGTCAGGTTTTGCAGCCCAGGTCTCTTTCTTATTCTCTTAAAACTATTACTAGTTTAAAAAATAATTACTGACTGGATTATGGAAACTTTAAATAAGTATATCTTAAAAATAAGTGGGCATCAAAGTGTTGTGGTATTGCAATGCCGTCGTTAACAACCAGTTTTATGATGATTGATGGAGACAAGTCACGCATTTACTTCACCGTCTATCCGTACGAGTATTCATAATGCACCCAGTATGTAGAATCACGGGCTGGATTCCCAGTTAATCAATGGCTGTATCATCGCCGATCTAACGACAAGACGGCTGTAGAATCCTACTACCAATCGGCATATGTAGCCTTGTTCTCCGGTAACCCCTCATTTAATACCCCGGTCGCAAGGCTGGGCTAGATGAATATGCAGCGATACGAGCAATCATGGGCGTACACGTTATTCCAATAGTGCATGTTACGTCGGGCAATGGCTATCTAGCCTCCCCTCTTCTTTTAAATGCATGAGCCGCTATTCCTTGTCGCGTAGAAAACCCCGGCTGTAGCCTGATGAGTGCGATTAATCTTTGTGTATAATCCAAAAGACATGCTATGAGAAAGTAACCATGGTGTTGGAATACATATCCACGTATCGGCTCGGCCAAGAAACGCTGAAGGACCATCTGGAGTCCGTCTTCGCATGCCCCGTCACAATCTACGTAAGTTTTTGGTACCAGAGGCTGATTCCATAGCCTCAGTTGAATCAGCCCCCGTGCGTCACCATAGCCCCCTTTTTGGTCTTCTGACAAATCAAAATAGGTCAGAGACGACAACTACGTTGCAGATGTCCCGCACAGCCTTTCTTCTGTGAGTATCGCGGGGATAAAGGAAAGGGGAGGAGATTATATGCGAATATACTTATATTAGTTCCCAGGAAAAACGCAAGGCTATCGAGGATCTTCGATCCGGACGACGCTGAATTGTTTATTTGTTAATGGAATGTGGCGATGGCATGACCTCTCCGAGTATACGAGTAACACAACACAGCATTGAAGGCTGTGTGGAATTGACTTGTCCACAAATGAGGTACTTTTCAATAGGCAGTGCTTAACCACCCAGCCTTGCAGCCTTGTCGGTTTTCTTCGGTTTCAGCTGGGTGTAACCTATTTGTATTTGCATGGTACTAAATTGATTTTCGCCATAAGTTGATAGATTATTTTCAAATGTGATCGAGTGCGTTTTCACTGTAATTTCCGGTTTGGGGTCACGTTCTAGCCTAATGGTGCCAGAGTTCGCCCGTGTATGCCCTGTGATGAGCCTCTTCAAGTAGATAGCATATAAACCTCGAAAAGATAAAGCAAATTTTACCGGATCTAAGCCTAATTGATTTCTATTACCACCTACTATCTATTCTATTCAAATAGATACACAACGTTTAATTATGAAGGAACAATACGATAGGCTCCAAATAGCCTGTGATACTCTTTCGTACCCGACCAGCCTGATTCGTACGCAGGCATTTTCACAAGTTCTGCAATCATATCATAAACGGCTAAGAGACAACGAGAAACATTTATTTGATTCCAGGTCTCAATACCACGCGATCCATCTATTGGAAGGTCATGATGGGGGTAGTGGTGCGTTGCGATACGATTTCTCTTAGTCAACTGGTGTTAGGCTGCCACTAACGTGTCGAGCACAGGGTTTAATGCTACGAGTTGTAACTCTGTCGAAAATATAAAAAAGCATTTTCAACGAAATCAAAAAGATCCAAATTGTCGATACGTGTACGTAAATCATTACATGAGATGTGGGCCATGCTGAGAAATGATTTCGTAGGTTCATTCATGCAGAGAGTTCACGAAGTCCATTAGACTGCTCGAAGGATATGCTCGATTATTTGTTCTCTTTCCATCAAGTATCGCCTTCATTTCTAGAACTTGTGTTTTCATTTGGGAAAGAAACGCAACCGGACGATTTCCATTACACGAGCTTTAGACAAGAAAATTTCCTTGACGAAGAAGATGCCAATGCTTTCGCGATACGCCAACTTGGTCGGTCTGGGCGAGAAATCAGACATTGCTACAACTTATGGTCAGCTGAGAAATCCTCCTTTGGGGGGAAACAGTGGCCCTTGAGAAACACTGCAGTGTACCACTCGTTTGATGTTGAAAGCGGAAAAGCTTTCTGGATCAATATCAAAGCTAATGACGTTATAAAATCAAGAATTGCAAATTCAACCACAACATGCAGTGAGCTGAGTGCTGGCAAAATGTCGAATGGAAGCAGTTGTTTCGTTGCGTCCTTGAAAACCCATATGATTCATTTCGAGTGGTGCAGGGAGAACTGGCGACCCTACCTGAGTACTCTCGAACAAAGACTGGAAAAAATCCTAACAAGGGTTTTCAACGCTCCTGTCGAACTTCTAGAAGCCGCACCTCCTGAGGCTACTGAACCAGCAAACGGGTTTTCCCCAAAAGGCCCGTCTAGACATAGCACATTCGAACAAGGCCGTGGTATTTCGAGACAAACGACCACGACCGGTCAATGGATGATCCCAAAATCTATTCTCCCAAATGTTTCCGAAAAGTTGGATTTCAACGCACAGCAAACGATAGCAGAAAGATCCCACAACGCGATGCAGCAGCCTTCCATATCAGGTGGGATTACCGACGGACATAGCCAGTTTACATTCCTCGAGCAATTTCCCATTGAACAACTCCAAGAGCTTTCTCGAATTGGGTCTACTCTTCAAGTGGTCGGTTTAGTGACAAAGCTCAATGCACATGTCGTAGCAGACATACTGGATTATTACCAATGTCTGCTAACGGACACTCGTTTTCCGGCTTCTATTAAGAGTGCGTGCTCGAATTCCATTTCCGACTTTGTTCAGCAGTCAAAAAGCATAATCAGAGATCTTGAAAGAGAGCATCATAGGGTCAACACGATGATGGAGAGGCTAAATAATGGCAAGTCCATGGTAAGTTCGACCCACTACTAGGAAAGGAAACTCCAACTAAATGAATCCCTTTCTTGCAGTTTGAATCAATTCTACAGTTTAGAAATATCGAGACAAATAAGCTGTTTGCATTGAACGCACATCATGGCGCTAAGCGGATGGAGCGCATGACAGTGGAAATGCATACGTCCACAATGGAAATGGAGCGAATGACGAAGAGCATGCACAAAGTCGCAGAGAAGACTGAACGAGAAACGGCGTCAATGCATATTATCACTTTTGCTACCCTCATATTTCTTCCGGGTACTTTTATTGCCGTAAGAGTGTGCACACCGTTGCGTAATCTGGAGAAAATCTTCTGATTCTTAAACAGACCTTTTTCGGCAGTGGACTGTTTCAATGGGACCAGAATAACCCGAGCGCAATGCCCGTCTGGAAACCCGAGTTCTTTGCCCTTTTTGCGAAGATATGTTTCCCATTTATGGCGGGAATTCTGCTGATATGGATAGCGGCGTATTGGTGGGCAACCAGGAGTCGAGACCCCCATAACTTTTCTGGTGGTGAGGAGGTGGGCAAAGGAATCTGAAAAAAATTCCACTATGAATTTATCTACTTGTACTACTTTTATGGCGTCATGCGGGTTTTCCGGAGGTTACATATATGCTCCTCTTGACATTTCGGTTTGTTGGGCATTTTTAGGGTTATGCGATTCTTTAGGTTATCAACAGAAAGTGCTAGAATTATGTTATTTTCAGACTCCTGTGCTTTGAATTTAGCAAAGTCAAAACCAAAGCCACCAGCAAAAAAGCCACACTTGAAAAGTAGGAGTATCATCTGATGTCAGTAGCTGCAAGGCCTGTTTACCCCGCACACATCTGCGTCTCTTGTAGGCTGACATAGCCTCGCTGCTGCCTACTTCAGAGGAAAAGCGCTATTGCCCAGGTACGCCTGGCGCGAAGAGGCTCAGCTGCGAGAAATGAGGCGCAAACATGGCAAGTCGCCACTCTGACGCGCAAGGCTGGCCCTGCGTGCTTCATATTCTTCCGCCCCCTCACACCTTCTATTCGCCTTCAAGCCCACTTGCTCTTCATAAATTTCTCCGGCTCTCCCTGATTCATACGTCTGTGGTGGCAACTGAACTCGACTCCAGTCCTTTGAGCAATCCTCTGTCGAATCGTGTGCGTGTTCCTGTGCTCCGCCGAGCCGACCTGCCCAGGTGGCGTCGCGGCCACGAGAAATGGATTCAATATCCAGAGAGTTCGGACATTGGTTCGAGGAAAACAAAATTAGTGGGCTTAATGGCTACGGGAAAAGCGCTGATTATGTCGCAGAGAGTGACCTAAGAAAGTACTGGGATCCTCAGCGAATTCGCACAATCTGGCACAAAGAAGTCTTTAAGCAACTCCCTATCCCCGTCGAATTTATCAAACGGGACTATCTTCGCATCTTTTCGACCTTGGTATACATTGCTACACAGGGTATACCAAGTCTCGTTTATCTCGAATATTTTAACAAAAGGAACATCCTTGACAATAATGTCCTTCCACATCTCGAGCATGGTTTAAGTCAAGTTTTCCCATCTACTCCGGAAGGAATAAAGGTCCTAGACGCATTCAAAAAGGACTATTTTCGCTTCAATCCTGTGGTGTTTGGCTCGGGACTGCATCGGAAAGAGCTCAGTTCTCATTGTATCCTGCCCTTGACGTTCAAAGAAAAAATATCCGGTGACTCTGTTGTTATTAAAAAGTACGAGCCCCATGCCGCGGCCGGCATTGAAGCAAGCGAGGTGAGATCGGATGTAACTCCTATGCGAAAAGAACGCGGAACTCGTTACTAACGGAAGATTTATGCACCCAGAAAGTCATCGTCGTCAAAGAGTACCCCAAATACGAACTCGAAGGAAGCTTTGAAAATGAGGCTAACGCTTACATATCGCTGAGTAATACTGCGGAGGAGAACGTGGTATCAAAATACTTTTTGAAATACCATGGCTCATTTATTCAAAACCAGAAAGGGTATATTCTTCTCGAATATGCAAACGAAGGGAGCTTGCTAGACTTTTTTCAACGCAAACGCCCGCCTTACACTCGTGATGAAGCCCATGACCTGTGGAGAAATCTTATTGAATTGCTGTTGGGTCTGAGCATCCTTCATGATCATGAACCGACCATAACCACGAAACAGCTGCGCGGCGTGCACCAAGACCTGAAGCCTGCAAATATATTTGTTTTCCGAGAACAAAATCAGGGGGGTTATCAATACAAATTCAAAATCGGGGACTTTGGTCTTACTAGTTTTGATTTTTTTGATAAGAATTCAATCAAGAGCCCTAATAACAAAGGTGGAAAAATGTACAGCCCACCAGAATTAACCAATTGCCACAATGACACACGCTCCATCAGCGATGGTATCACCGAAGAAGCCGATATTTGGTCTTTTGGTTGTGTATTGTTCGAATTCGCCGTCTGGAGTATCTGTGGCGAGGAAGGTCGGGACGAGTTTTGGAATCTTCGATGTCAAGAGATTAGCCAACACCCCTTGCTTGTCAACCAAGGATATGGAGGTTCTTTTCACAACGGTCGCGAAAGAATCGCCGCAGTGGATCAGATGCTGGACATTGTCATATGTCGACGCCGAGTTTTTGATGATTTTACGGAACGAATTTGTAGCATATTACTACAAGGAATGTTGGTCCCAAGGAAAACCCGTGGTCGTGCCAAGGAGCTTTACCTACTACTAAATGACGCTCTTAATGGTCGCCGGTCGTTGGAAAACTCGCCTATAGAACGTATTCCAGAGAGCTTGTCGCTTTCACGACCAGTCAGTTCCGCTCCGGTGCGGTCAAAGAAGTATCCGTGGAATTCTCTCACACCGCTTGTTTGCAAACTCGATTATCAACGAAGTTTTGACGATTCACCTTGTCCAATAAATGAAAACGAGGCCCTTGATCGCTTTTCGGGTTATTACGGCCAAGTGACTCATCCAGGGTTATATCAACAACAGCTCGAAGGTGCTGTTCAAGTCAAGAGGACTCGGAGTCTAGGCACAGGACGCCCAGGACAAAGACCAATCCATGCGGACGACAATGGCCGTGGATATATTTGCTCTAGATGCCAATCAAACCACATCGAAGAAATTGGCCCTTCATCTTACAGTGCGCAAACTTTTACCGGTCAGTGCTATAGAGCCACATCACACACACACTCACCCGGCCCACACACAGTACCTACACCCACGCCTATTGGGGAGCGACCTTCACATATTCTCCCAGTCAGCCGGAGAGAAAATTCCCAAAAAGAAGATAATAACATTATTCCGCGCCCTTATTCTAGAGATTCGCCCGAACCATCGAGTCAAAGCCCACTCCCATCTCGAGTCGACTACCCATTTGTATCCGTTGAGCAGCTTCTCGAATGGATAGATACCGGGAAAAAGAAAGACCTTCCAGGACTAGCCACAGCACTTAAGTTGTTGAAGAAGCGAGATCAGATATTTATAATCGACGACTCGGCATCAATGAGAACTCATCATTGGGCAAAGACTATTGATACGTTCAGAGCGCTTGAATATCCTGCTAGTCAAGTTGACCCAGACGGTATCGAGTTATACTTTACGTCAAATCCAGAAAAGGGACTCAAGTCACTGCGCAATAGATTTCGAAAGCTCCAGATGGGCGACCCAAAGTCGCTAGTCGATTTAGTCAAAGATCAAAAAAAGAAAATGGGCGATGATGAAGATATTTGCCATATGGAGCGCAGCCTCGGCACGATTCTTGAAAAAGTGAAAAAAGATCTCTCTCCGCGGAATAAACGAGAAATCAGCATCTATATATTGACCGATGCTGTGTGGGATGGCCCGGAGGATAGTGATGCCTGCAGCGTTGAAAATCCAATACAATCGCTGGTCGAAGAAATGCGCAAGAAAAACATTATGCGAACACGTGTCTCGCTTCAGTTTATTCTGTTTGGCAACAATCAAGTGAGCAAACGTCGGCTGAAATACCTAGACGACGATCTGGGCAAAAAGCTCCAGTTGTAAGTTTATTCAGAGAGAGTTCTCTTCACAAGCTTTACACACTAGAGCCTGTATATGGATGATTTGTATTGACTTCTTCTCAGTGACATCGTCGATTATCGAAACCAAACCTCAAGTGTATGGAATATGCTTCTTGGGGGTGTGATAGCCGCTATCGATGCTATCGTCGATGACGATTATATCCAAAATAATAATGTTCGATCTCGATCTGCGAGAATTCAAGAGCTGGGGGCGAATTGACAAGGGAAAATACCACATTATTTGATTTTGATACAGGGTCGTATAGATTTCCAGCAATGGGCAACCATCCTTCTATTGATAGTCTCCGTTTGGCGTTCATCGGTTATTACAAACCAATTTCCATTACAGTCGCCATAGAAAAAGAATAAAGGCAAAGTTCGCAGCAGATAAAAATATTATATGACGAAGGAGTTTGCGGTAGTTGGGCAGCAGGACAACGTGGAGCCTTTTTATTCGCAAAGCCAAGCCACTATGGATGTCATCTCAAGGCAGCAAAATTCTTCCATTGCGCATGACATTGTGGCTTTTCAACTTGGGTGTACATCGACGAAGATGTTGCTTTGTTGCTGATAGAAGTGCGTGTACTAGAAGGTTTCGAGAAATTGTGTTGAAAAAACCTACCCAAAGGCAGTTAACAGCATGGGGCCTCTCATCACATTCTCCATGTACAGGTTGTCATTTTCCCTGATAAACACAATTTTTACAGTCGGGTGTCCATCCCCTGCATCAGACCGCAAGGCACAGCCTCGACAAGTCAGCAGCCGGTATAATTCTTCAGTTAAATCAAAGCATCCATAAGATGTTGGTTCACTAGGGTTGGCTAACCCTGAGACTTTCAATAGCGTAGACAAAGAGACCTCATCGACTGGCAGTGACAATTACTTTTGCCACGATGCATTTTGTGAAGTGAAAACGCGAATTGCATGAAGAAAATCGATGCCGGTGCGTTGCAGAAAATGGGTATACGTTGGTCTGATTCCTCAAGTGCTCCTTGACTGTCAAAGCCTCGGACTATAGGTAAGATTGTATATTTCACGTCAATCAAGTCAGAGATTTGGTTTCGGTTTATAATTAGGAATGGCCCGATCAGTACTAAACCCGCGCAATAATAGCCAAGAGAAGCTTTATGTATATGGATCCACTCTCCCTTTCGAGCTACAGTTCTCCTGGTCTTAACCAAACTGTGGGGACTCTTTGATCGGTACGTGCTTACTCTGTATAGACTTAGAGTTCAAATTTTAAGATCGTCAGGGCCGCTGGGTCCAGTAAGCTATTTTTAGGGCTCACACGTGGGGGCCGTTGTGCACCATTGTCAGCGCAGAGCCTCTACTTACGTGATTTTTTTTCAAGATTTCAAAATTTATGTCATAATTTTCAATAATAAGATGGATGGCTTCGTGTTGAGCTTTGCATCACACCACCATTGCCCATTTTGCAACGTACAAGCGACTGCAACCCAGTGATGCACAACTCTACAACAATACCGCAAGTAGTTGTCGATTATTCCTCGCCAAAGTTTCATTTGTCCTGCTGAGTACCGGCAATGTCCGGCAATGTCGGGCATGTAGATTGAAGAACCATAATCGCCGTCGAGGTCGCGGCCCCTAATTTAATGTTAGTATGCTGGCGATGTAACATCTTCCGGCGTTTGAAGACCAAAATCCGGGAACCCACTTTCCCAAACAGGCGATTCATCAAGGGCTGAAGCTAGACGTAGGCTAGAACTCAGCATTAATCTTACTCACACAAGTGTCAAAGGCCAAATAAACTTCCTTGTGCCGTGTTAGAGCAACAAGGTTCTCCGCTTTTTTACCTCAAACTAGACCATCATATGTTCGGATGTGAGACGATGCTACCTTCTCTCCTCGCGTCTTGTGTTCTTTCTGGAATAGTGTGTGTATTTGACGTGAAATGATGATTTTCCTAATTGGAGATAAGCTCTTTTTCGATCACTTACAGACTATCTCGACCTGATTATATCTAGGGCGCCCGCCATCTCGTGTCTTTGCATGATAGAACAGCGCATTACAAAGTCCCTGGAGACTATCATTCCTTTCTAACAACAACCCTATACATTCCTTTTTCGTTCATTCGTAGATCGAATCGCACATTCCTTCTCATCAACTCGCCCACTTACATCAAACTATTCCAACCATCATCACCATGCATTCCCTCAAAACCCTGCTATGTGTTGGCGCTCTCGCCTCTTCTACTCTCGCTTTCCCTACCATGCACCGACGTGTGTCCGGCAACTCGACCTCTACCAACAAGCTCAGTGTCTACTGGGGAGCCGAGGATGACAGCACTACTCTTGACGACGTCTGCTCGGATGACTCGTACGACATCGTCAACCTTGCCTTTGTGAACAAATTCTCCGCCGATGGTGGATACCCCAGTCTCAGCATCAGCACATTGGATGGAGCGTCCCAGGCTCAACAGGATGCTGGCGCCACGTCGCTCCAGGATGGATCTTCGTTGGTGTCTGCTATCCAGTCATGCCAGTCTGCTGGCAAGCTGGTTATTATGAGCTTGGGTGGCGCCGTCGACTACTCCAACGTTGTCCTATCTGGAGATGACGAGGGCAAGTCCGTCGCTGATACCTTGTGGAACTTGTTCGGCGGTGGCAGCGACGAGACCCTCAAGCCCCTTCGTCCGTTCGGCGACGTTAAGCTTGATGGATTTGATTTGGGTTGGTGTTCACCTCACTCGCTATGAATATTCTTGCATGCTAAATCATTATACCAATATCAGACAACGAATCCGGTGACTCTACTGGCTACAGCGCCTTGGTTTCCCAGCTCAAATCCAACTTCGCCCAGGACTCAAGCAAGAAATACTACCTCACCGCTGCTCCTCAATGCCCTTACCCTGATCAGTCTGTCCCCCTCGACGTGTGCAAAGAGCTTGACTACGTCTGGGTCCAATTCTACAACAATGGAGACTGCAACATTGCTCAATCTGGCTTCAGCGCTGCTGTCCAGAACTGGAGCGACGGCATTGGCAGCGCCCAGCTTTTCATTGGTGCCTTGGCTAGCGGTGCCGATGGTGATCAGGGATACGTCGACTCGGATACCTTGGTCCAGACCCTTCAAGAAGTCGAGGGCATGAACTTGCCCAACTTTGGTGGTGCTATGCTCTGGGAGGCACAGCTGGCTGTGAAAAATGGCAACTACCAGAAAGCTGTCAAGGCTGCTCTTTAAGCTCGCATCTTGCTGTGCAGTGCTATCTTAAATTTGTACATGTTTCCATTATTGAGTGTATATAATTGAATTTTCTGAATATAAAGACTGCACAATCAGCGAATGGCTCTTGAGTTAATGATGCCTTAAACTAGAGGTTATGTGACCTAAAATTTTTAATATCATAAAATAAATATCTTATATAATACTCATAAATCCCACATTACATAACCCCTAGATATTTATCTGTTGGCTGCATGTCGATTTGTCGGCTATTATACCCCGAGTTGGTAAACCCGGAATCTGAGAGCTCGGCCATAAAACCCTAATCAGGTATGGATGTCCTTATCACCGAATACCCTCACGACCTTGAACTTCTGATGGCTTGGGGACTAAGAAAGCCCGAGACAAAAGCGCTGTTATTTCCAGCCTGCGCCCAAGACTATGAATTGATCCCCAAGTCGGGGGAAACGAAAGACAAGGGTCTACGCCCGACATAGAAAATCCATCGCTCCGAAGCTAGCTAGTTATGGCTTCACAGCTCGGAAGTTAGCAGTGATCCTACTTAATGGTTTAAGGGCCATGTAGGTTGTCAATTTGACATAAATAGGACCATGTCCATCCTCAAGTGTAGTTTCGGTCACTTCAGACAACACTGTTTATCCTCACCTAGTTATCATATACCAGACTGACAGCAATGGCTCCACCGTTCCATACTGAGGTTGATTTACGCTACACTGCCCTCCTGCTCTCTGATATCCAGAGTGAGATTCTGGCACGATTCCATCTGGAGAAAAGAGACCAGTATCTGAACGAAGTTCTGTCATTGATCAATCTCTTCCGGGATGATATCCATCAGCGACGCACGGCACCAGTTGAATTAAAAGAACTGGCCGGCGGTGCCTACGTGGGCATTCCACTCATCATCCACCATGTCCTCCCATATGGATATAACAACAATGCATTTATATCGCCGTACAACAAACTGTCGTCCTGGGTCAAGTCTCTCCAAGAAAAGGGACTCTTTACTGTGACAGAGAAAGCGAAGAACCCAGAGACTCCGGTCTACTCTATTCCTGAAGCGCTCTACCCGCAAGGAGGTAGCTTTGGTGGCTCGAACATTGACGAAATCCTTTTGCCAAAGTTCCAAACTAGTTCTTTCGGCTCGAGTGACCTTTTGGGATATTTGCGTGCGCGAGGCATTCGGCACGTTGTTTTGTGTGGCCTGACGACTGTCGGGGCAATCTTGGGGTCGGCTCGTCATGGTGCGGATCTAGATTATCATGTTATTATTCCGAAAAGTGGTGTGATGGATGATGATGATGACGAGGTGAATGATTTTATTCTGGAAAGGGTTTTGCCAAAATTTGTCGATATTGTTGATATGAAGGATGTCAAGGATCTGTTCACGAACGCCGGCTGACAGTCTTTCTTCAAATAGGCATTGGTTCTTATAAAAGAATCGATGCACTTCAGCGGTTGATTTGCTCGAGATAAATGTAGATGCGTGCTGTTTGATAGCGAGGTGGCGTATGATCAATAGATTCTGATTTTCTAGTATTGATTAGATTCCAACACTTATTTATCTGCTAGTTACCTTATTACGTACTTTATAAATATAATTTTAGTAGTTTACTATATAAAATATGCAATATATTTATAACACTATATATCTGTTATGTAAATGGGTGAATGGGTGGAAACTTTGATTTCTGTGGGGACCAAACATATGAAAAGACCAGACGTAGGCTTGATGCTGATCTCGTTAAAGGGTGCAAGCATTAGATTCACATTTCACGCGACGGATAAATTGATGTTTATCGCAAGTGACTTTCCTTTTTTTTGCTTCTTCGGTCCTTTGTAGTGGTAGAATTCGGATGAAGAATAATTGCACAGTAAAATTCCTCCGTCTGGGTTACACCAGAATCTAAGAGGAGAAAGAACCAAAAAGCGACCTCGTTATCCTCAGTATATTCGTCGACAGCATTTTGGTTATGTCAAACTTAACCACTGCACAAATTCCAAATACGGCACCAAGTCCGAGAGTGCTGTCTGCTCCAAGAACATTCCAGAATGCATATCTATCAAGGTTTTGTTCGGCCTCGTCGTCATCGTCATCTATAATCAAAGGCGTCACCAAGGGTCGAGCCACGGGCTCGAGTATATATGCTGTGTATATAAAGTTCAAGCCCGCCAAAACTGCACAGTCTTTGTACAGTCCAGCCACAAAATTAGGTTGTGTTAGTGTGTAGGAGTGCCTTGATAGAACAAGAAAGGATCCTGCGCTGATACCAACAAGAAACTGGCGTAGACCATGATCAATATTGTAGAGCCGTCTAAAAGGAGCCAAGATCCGGGATGGTTGAAGTTGCTGCAAAGCCGGAATTTTTGTGAGAGAGAAGGCGGCGGTGCCGACTGTATGTTTATTAGAGCGTGGTTTTATATGAAAGCCAGAGGAGCGAACCATATAATAGCGAAGTCAGGCCGGGTCCGGCAAGCAGGAAAAGCCAATAGCTCGTGGAGGGCGAGTCAGACATTTTCTCAACAATGATGCCCGGGATATCAATTGATGGAATGATTTAGTCTGCTGTATCCTATGCTGGAGATTTAAAAAATAAGAAAATTTATAGGAGCCATGGCGCTTTATATGCAACATCCTGAGACACACTGCATATGTATCTAAGATTGGGTTAATGTTTCACAGTCTTTGTGCGTTTCCAGTGTCTAATTTGAGAACACCCAATCTTGAAACCGTGTTATATATAGAATTGATGACCTCTGGATGAACCATGTTAGATGTCGTGTCTTTGTTTGGAGGATCATTGACCGCGGCCGCCAACTGGTATTGATACTCACCAGTCTGGGTGTGCTAATATTACCCAAGTTTTTAGTGGCCTTTATGGATTCAGTGATTAGAAAATGTTCTTAAAACCACAAACTTGTTTATTGTGTAGAAGGACTTTTTGAAAGCCACGGTCGTAAAAATGCAAACGAGTCCACAAAACCTTGGGAATCTGGGTTTCGGCGAGGAAAAAAAAAAAAAAAAAAAAAAGGTCATTTGAATGCTGACCAGATAATAAAATTTCCGCTACTAAAGTATTAAAATGCACCCAAAATCCCAGAGCAGGTATCCGAATTTACGATTTCTGCAGCTCTCCCAGGCAGCGCCTTTATCAACGCAGCGTGCGCACAGCATACCGCATTGGGGAGTGTACGTCTCCCCGTGGCTAATGCCCGGTCATTGGGCCGGTTTTTTGTCTTTTTTTCGGCCCCTCTTTCGGCCTTTCAGCCTCTCAGGTTTTCACTGCTCAGCCCGCAAACAGTAAGAAAACGACCACGCTAAACAGTCTAAACAGGCGTAGTATGTTTTGCAATGCAGAGCTAAATCGAGCCTAATTGAAATCCTCCCCACTTTTCAGGTATGGAATATTGAGTGCTTGCTCGTAAATTATTCAACCAAAGTCTATATAAAGCGGGGTCCTCTCCTCGACTTTTCCATCTGCTCCCAGTAAGTAACATTCAATATTTGAATCCATCACACGCTGGCGAAATGTCCGGACTCATCAGCAAAGTCTCATCGGGCGTCGGCCTTGTGGCTGAAGCTCGCCAACATCACAAGGCAAAGAAAGCAGCAGAGCGAGAACGCGCCAACAATGGAAATAATACCGAGAATAACACTGCTGCAACCTACAATGAGACTTCTCCCAGCCCAGTGGAAGAAAACCCCGACTTGGAAGAGGCACAATGGCAGCTCGACGAGGCCCAGGACGAGCTCGTCGGTGGCAGCACGCCTCGAAAGAGTAAACAGGGCACAGCAAATCCAGATAAAGTGGTGCAGGCTTTTCTCGATCGACAGACACTGCCAGACCCAACCCAGCTGCAGGTCTTTGAAAGTGCCAAGTTGGAATACCCTGTTGTCCTCCCTCAGCGTCGGCCAAAGGACAAGAAGCGCGGATTCATTCGCGCTTATGCGCCCGATCTACAGAGCAAAGGAATCGATCAGACCCTCTGGCTCGATCTGATCGAGACGCTGAACGAGTCTAGTCTGGCAAACCCGTGGATCAACGCCATCAACCTGGCAGCGTTGGCGACGAACGCGCTGCCCACTGCCATCGGGTTTGCTGTTTCGACGGCCATCATGATTGCGACGCAGGTCGCCATGGAGGCGCAGGGACGATACCGGTTAGTCGCCTATCATATCAATTAATATCGTCTAGTAGTGAAAAATTCTGACGAATAATCCAGACAGAATAAAGCTTTAACCAAACTCAATGACGAATTTTTCCGGCCGCGCGGGCTATACTGTCTCGTCATGACGTGGGATCCCAGCTCGCATTCATCTCGCGTCAACGTCGACGTGAACAAGACCATCAAGAACTCGGTCTCTAACCCCGGTGGTGTGACGCGCAAGTTTCAGTCCTCCAGCGGTACCACTACCCAGTTCGAATTCATGCAGACCGCGCAACTGGTCTTCCCCGGGCTGGACTATATCGCTGCTGCCCCGGGAGAAGAGGCCAAGGGAATCAAGAACAAGCTCAAGCGGAGTAAAACCTTTGTGACCGATTATATGGATCGAAAGGCCCAGGCTGAATTTGTAAGTGTGGCGCTGTTTCATCTCTTCCTCCTTCTAACCACAATCCAGGTCGGCGAGAACCCGGATAATCTGCTCTCCAACGAACTCAACCCAACTTTTGCATCTAAATACGCAGATCCAAATCACCCGATTCATAGTGGCTCGCTTGTTTCTCTCATTTCACTAGGCTACATCAACCTCCAAATGGGTCGCTCATCTGGTGGCCGTCTTGGGGGCGGCGGCGGGCTCATCGAGGCTGCATTGTCCGCTGGAAGAGAGCGCACCGGGATGTTTGGCGGAGAAGCTTACGATGATAGAAGCACATATGCATCAAACCGGGGCTTCGGTTTTGCTGGCGGCCGATCTCGTGGAATGGATCGGCGAGGGGGAGGAGGGCTCATCGGTGGTCTGGTCGGAATGGCTGCAGAGGCAGTGCGCAATCGCGGAGAGCAGCAAGGAGCAACGCCTCAGCAAAGTTATGGAGATGATTTCAACCAGGGCCAGCACCAATACCAGCAGCAGCAGCAAGGCTACACTCAACCGCAGCGTGGTAGATCAGACCGAGACGGGCCGCTTGGGATCAAGAAACTCCTTAACGAGGTAAATATCGCTGCCGGCAATCTTTTTTCATAGAGTATACTAACTCCATCTTGCAGAAAGTACTATACTTGATGGTCGTCAACATGCCGACAGAGGACGAGATGTCCGAGGCGCGCCGAATTACCGCAGAATGGGAGGCTCACGACGAGCCACCTCCTTACGAGGAAGTAGAAATGTGAAATGTGAAATGATTGATGTGAACGTTATTTTTAGCTAAACCCCATGTATGCGAATAGATAATAGTAAGTGGTATATGATTTTTGAATCAAAAACATTCAATGTATATACGAGAAGCAGCACTATGTATAAACAGAAATCCAAGCAAGTCTTCAATCAACTCTACACCGACACCACGTCCTGCTTCTTGGTATGCCAACGTTCGCCGCGCCATTGAAGCACCCCTGTGGGAATAAGACTGGCAACAACGATCAAAGCCGTAGCAATACCGGCGCTCTTGGCAACGCCGACAGTAGCAAACATATGCGGAAGCCTGGGAATACAATTAGCGGATAGACCTAACGTGACAAGACGGGATGGCAAAAAGTGACTACTCACCAGAAAGGCCCAATGAAACCCCAAATCTGACGGACAAAGGTGATCATCACGCCAACTGAGGCAGCCTCGGTTGCATTGGTGTCGACCGCATAAGTGATCAATACAGTGGTGACAACCTGGTTCCCAAACGCAGAGATCGCCACGCCCACAATGGGCGTGATATTCCAATGCCCGGCAGGGGATTTTTCCGTCTGCACCAGGAACACGACGCTACCAGCGATCGAGAGCAGGAAGCCAATGTAGCTTAGCCACAATCGGTATTCCGACGGCGGGCGCTGCCCCAATTGACGGGATTTCCGGTTCATCCACAGATCCGACAGCGGCCCTCCAAGTTGTTCTCCGAGTACGGATCCGATGATGAGACTCAGAAATTGCAAACCGAGTCCCTGGGCATCCAGCTCGAACTTTTCTTGCAACAGCTGGGGGATTTCAACTGTAGTCATGACGCTGCTGAACAAAAACACCATGGCATAGGCTACCGCGGGGATCATCACTGTGGCGCGGCCAGCCATGGTGAGAGGTTGAATGAACTCATACAGACGAAGCGGCGTAGGATCGATGCGTCGGAAAGTGAGGTATTCTTGGCGAAAGCCGGAGCCAGCAACGGACGACGAGCCTGGGATGTAGCGAGTCTCCGGGCTGAGGAAAATACACAAAATCAGCTGCACGCCATTTGTCTGTACTCAAAGGTTAGCAGATGTCCAGGGTCCTAGTGTAATTCCTGTCTCACGATGGCCAGAATGTAATAGATCCACCGATAACCAACGCGCTGGGCGACAAATCCAAAGATAAAGGGAGAGACCGGCACTCCCAATGTCACGAGCAAAGCCCAGACACCCATGTATCGGCCGCGGTCTTTGCGAAAGAAGCACTCGGCCACGACGGCGCTTCCCAGAGCACCGGCCGGGCAGATGAAAAAGGCCACCAGGGCGCGGCAGGCGGCCATGGAGGCGTACGAGGGGCTCTTGGCACAGCCGATGTTGCATACCAAGCTTCCGACCAGCGAAATCAGGAAAATGGGACGACGGCCGAAGCGGTTGGACAGCGGCTTCCAAAAGAGAGGGGCTCCGCCGATAATGGCAATCTGCAAGGAGGTCAAGTACGCCGTCTTGTCCATACTGATTCCCAAATCCTTTGAAATGTCCAGATAGGCGGGGATGATGGAAGCGGCGATGAAGGTGCCCATCATGGCATGGAACGCGACGAGGACGAGGTTGATGTGTTTCTCGGAAGTGTCAGTTCTTGGGCATATCAATTGATATAGCAACGGAAAAAGATACCTTCCACGCAGGCCAGTTGTAGGGGTCGGCATCGTCCATGGCCGGGACGGGGTCCAGCTCAAAGGTGCCGTGGCGTTGGAGGAGGTACTCGCGATGCTCGGGAGCAATGTCGGAGTCGCTGTCCGAGGTCGGCGGCTTGGGGTTCTTCTCGTCCATGGCGACACGATTGTTGCGACAAGGTCTTTAGGTCTTTCCGGTCTTCGTGGATGAGTCTTCACGGCGCAGCAAGCGGCATCCGGTGGTGACTGTAAGCCGGGGGCCGGCGAGACGATTGACTGGCGACAGCAGCAACCTTGAACAGGCGAATTGACGAGAGAAAACAGCCTGGCGAGCGGCACACGAGGGGCGTGGGCTGGGTTATTATTAATGCTTCCCAATGATGTTGGCGGAGAAACATCCGGAGCAGAAGCTCAGGGCGCGGGATGGCGAAAGCTTAATATGTTTCCCGTCCAGGGGCCAATTCTCTGTCGAACCATTCCGAGAGCAGCCAAGATAGCCAGACAGCGCCATCCGCCCGGATGTCGGTGGTGGGAGATACGCATTCTGGCCTGCGAGCACTGCTTTACTCCGTACACCCTACCCTGACAGCGATCCGCGCGTTGTTGCATCGTTTCCACGCGCGATCGTCCTGGACAGCCTGTCAACGCGTCGATGTTTCAGCGCGACCCTCCTGATCGCCGACGCCCAGACACGCTAGGTGCTGATAGTGGCTTGGCTGGATGCGACGCTGTGGCCTACGTATTCTTTGCTATGTACTACGTACGTAGTAAACTAGAGGTTAATAATTACTTAGTACTACGGCCTACTATTGGCAGAGTCCTACTCCGGACGGACTATCCGGACTTGGTAATCACGCACGTTAGTTTCTATAACCGAAGAATGATTGTCAGTGACGTCCAGAGACAACATTCGAAGTGTAAGATTCGAGAGAGAGAGACCAATTGACAGAGATAGAATAGAGCTATCGCAATGCTGCGGAGGCGGATCCGATCCCCCACGGGGCGGCTAAAGATATACCCCGGGGCACGTCGGACGTGTGGAACTGGGACTAAATACTCTTCCGCGTTCCGTGGGTCGTGCGAACGCGCAATCTGGCTGGAAACAAGCATCATCGTCGCTCAATCGTGGACGAGTAGTAAAACTGGCGGTGTGGTTGGCTGCGTTCTGCGTTATGGTTGTGTGTGTGTGTTTGCTGCCTGAGGCACCGACGCCCGGCGGTCTTGCTAGGGCTTGTTTCCTAATCCAGTAACTATCGTGCATTGTTGGCGATTATGCCCTTGTAAGAGAGTGATGATGAAAAGGCAACGTGGAACAAGCCTCTTCAATGAGCTTTGACACATCCAGTCAAAGACTCGGCTCACAGCAGTGCTTTCTTGCCCTGTACTCCTTGGTTGATGCTTGATAGTAGCGCATCAATACACACCATATAGAAAATTCCTCAATGAATCCATGGTTTTCAGATAAACATTGTAGAGAGCCGAAAACTCCAATTCCAATGCGACAATCAAAGCAGCCAGGTCAAAGACGACAGTTCAACAGTCAAAGGATCCAGTTGACGTCCATTGTCAACTCCACATTCTTAAAGAGAATGAAATCCACAAAACGCTCTCTCAAACACGGATGAAGAAAAGAACAAAAGAGTCGCAAATTTTTCGTCTCGTCATGGTAACACCAGATCAAATTTGGCTCTTTTCAGACGAATTGTGAGTCAAAAGCCGGTCTGGAATCTCACCATTCGAGCCACCATGCCCTTCTATAAAGAACCCCTGTGATGGGTGAAGTATTCCTCTAGTCAATACACAGCCTGAAATCATCAGCTCGATTTACACGCACAAAAAAGAGTCACAGTCAACGACCATTCCTGCTACCATGCCAGCCATGGAAAAACCCAAGGACCTACCAGTCTATCTTGACTTGAAAACGAAAGGACAAGCTTTCTGGATCCAAGTCAATCGTCTCTGGCTCATAGTAACCGCCGTTTCCTATTTTGTGACGGGCAAGGCACTGGTAAACCCACTCCCACTGCTCACCTTTCACCCCGATTTTCCCTTTCTCTTTCTCTTCATCTTTCGTTATCTCCGTCTTATTGTTCACATTATTGCTTTCTGGGTTTTTTATAAACCGACAGCGATCCCCGAGTCTCCCACGCTCACTCCAGATGATGTCACCGTCGTGATCCCAACCGTTGACCCTAATAACAGGGACTTTGAACAATGCTTGCGAACTTGTCTTGCAAACAATCCGCGAGAGCTTATTATCGTTGTTGGACGTCGAGAGTTACTTGACCAGGCAGAAAACGCAGTGGCTCGGTTCCGCACAGATGGCTGCAAACCTGTAATCTCTGTAACCTTCACGGAATCTCCCAACAAGCGCCGCCAACTTATACACGCACTTGAGCAAATCAAAACGCCTATCGTCGTCTTCCTGGACGACCACGTCTTTTGGCCCTCGCCCAATTTTCTGCGTTCTGTTCTGGCACCCTTTGAAGACCCCAAAGTGGGCGGCGTCGGGACAAACAAACGTGTGCGACGAACCGAGACAGGCTTCACCACCAAGTCGTTCTGGAACATGATCGGAGCCTCTACCTCGAACGAAACAATTTCAATGCTGGAGCCACCAATGCCGTTGACGGTGGCATGTCGTGCATCTCTGGGCGAACTTCAGTGCACCGCACCCAGGTTCTCCAGCAAAAAGAATTCCTGGACGGGTTCAAAAACGAACGGTTCTTCTTCGGGATGTTCGGACCGCTCAATGCCGACGACGACAAATACATCACCAGATATTATGTGCGCAAAGGCTACACGGTAAAGTTCCAGATTTGCGAAGACGCGCTCGTCGAAACCACCCTCGGCGAGTATCCAAAGTATCTCTCGCAGTGCCTGCGATGGGCCCGAACAACGTGGCGCAGCAACCCTGCCAGCCTCTTTACTGATCGGTCGGTGTGGAAAGCGCAGCCATGGTGCGTGTATGCCGTTCACTTGACCAGCTTCGTCAATTTTGCGCTGTTTTACGACGCCGCGCTGCTGTATAGCTATGCTCACTCTAGCTACTACCACACCTTTGGTGGAAGTCTCCAGTACCTCGTGCTTTGGATTTTGGCTGGCAAGACCGTTAAATCGATACCCCATTTCGTCAAAGAACCGCGGGACCTAGTTTTTCTGCCGGGGTACTATGCATTCACGTACTTTCATAGCTTGATCAAGCTGTATGCGCTGCTCACTTTTTGGGACACCAACTGGAGTGGGCGCCAGCTAGATCAGCCTGCCCGTGCATGATCCATAGACTTGTATGCTCGTTTCTTCATAGATTTTTCCCTTAGCTAATGAAACATAGAATAAAACATTTGATAAAACATTGAATAAAACAATCACATACCAGGACACTACTGCCATCCAGAAAGGGGGCCCTTTGGTGGGTATTTCTCCCAATGTTGGCAAGGTCTTCATATATTTGTCAGGACTCGATCCTCAATAGGGCTGGGCGCCACTATTCCCCAACAGGTTAGCGCATCACGTGGCGTCGGCACCCCGGAACCTCGGGGGCCGACCACCCGATCGGTCTCCCGGCGCTTTTGAGTTCGCCCTGCACAACAGAAGATTCTCTGCGATACGATCAGCGAAAACACAGTTAGCATGCTGTTTGAATTGCTTCCGGAACAGCGACCGCGAGGCCGGCAAAGCGGATCTGTTATTATGGCTTTTGACGCCAGTCTCGTGGGTCTGCGGCGCGAGCGCCGGTCTGATTGGGCGCAGCCATGACAAGACAGCTCTCGAAGCCTCGATGGGCGGCCGATTAGTCTGACCTTGTACTATACTAGCTTATGCATACGTTGAAACGCTGGCAAAAGTCAGATGAGGGGCTGCTATAAGAAGACCACGATCCCTTCCTTGCGTGGCCCTCTCCAGAACTCGACCTTCGACAAAACCCCCCCTCGCGACACTGACTACTGTCATCGTCAATATGGAGACCGCTGCAAAACTATCGGTTTGTTTCACTGTCCTACCAGACGAGACCAGTGTGCTCAGTGCTGACTTCACACCAGAAACCGTACCCTTTTGGAACAGCCCAATTGGGTGGTTTTCCCAATAAGAGCGTCGATGTCCCCATCACCAGCGTTTTCTTGGTCCTGTTCGTCCTCGGCGCCATCTCTAATATGACAATCTATCAGATCAACCTCCGACGAAATCACAAGTTCATCCCCAGCGCAGCGTGCTTTGGCTTCTGCATGGCGCGCACTCTTACCTGCTGCTTGCGAATTTCTTGGGCATTCAAAACCGACAACATACAACTGGGCATTGCAGCTAGCATTTTCGTTGCCGCTGGCGTGCTGATTTTGTTTATCCTCAACCTCCTCTTTGCCCAGCGCCTCTTGCGCGCTGCCCATCCGACCGTTGGCTGGAACCCGATTCTCACCAAAATCTTCATGGCCCACTACATCCTGATTATCGGAATCTTGGCCATGGTTATCACGGCCACGGTTTATATTCACTACACGCTTGATGCCCACAAGCTGAGCCAATGTCGAGATCTCCTCTTGGTTGGAGGGACCTATATGGCGTGGTTCTCCTTCGTCCCTTTCATAGTTTTGGCCTTGACCGTCCTCTTGCCCCGGAAATACCCTGTGGAAAAGATTGGCACCGCGGGCTCCTTCAACACAAAACTACTGGTTGTTGGTACTGCCGCGCTACTGCTGTCTGCTGGTGCCTGCTTCAGAGATGCAAGCAACTTCCTGCCTGCACGACCTATTTCGAACCCGCACACGATCCAGAACAAGCCATGCTTCTACATCTTCAATTTTACCATTGAAATTCTTGTGCTCTACATGTTCCTGATCACTAGGATTGACAGGCTGTTCTGGGTGCCCAATGGGAGCAATGGCACTTATTTGCAGACAAACGCAAACAGTGTTGTGGAACTGACAGGGCCTGACATGCATCCAAGCCACAAGACCAGTCGGAGTACGATGATGACTAGGGATGTCATGGAATAGTCATCTCTATTGTATCTTCATCTTGATTTTTAATTTTTAATTGTTGTTTCTTTGATGTTGATTGTGCCTGCATGGGTGGCGTTTGAAAGATAGACCTACTGTTACAATTCATAGCCTAACTGCTCACTTAGATATGTTGCATGTGCTAAGTTCCAGAATTGAAAATATTGTCTCACCTCTTCATTTTCAGTCGTATTGACCCGAATACAAGCAAAATCTATTAGTAAAGAGGAGCATTGAAATGAATATGAATAAAAATTTTCTAAGGGCCTGTGGCACCATGGAGAGCATCTACAAATTCCAAAAACGACCTAAAACTATTCATATCATCACGTAGATTGCCCACGCCATACTCTCCTTCTGTTTGAGGTGAGTTTATCCCCAGTACTGTAGACATAATGCTCACACGATGCTGTCCCACAAACTCGTGGTCGAATAATGGCTCTCGTAAACCGTTATTTTGAGCTTCAGGTTGCGAATCACGATGTGCAAGGTCACGTCGTACTTTTGCCCTGGGAAGCGGCAAATCAATCCTGTCAAAGTCATCAGGACAAGGCAGATACGATACTTCATGCGTTTCATGCGTGTCTGGGGTTATCTTTGGTCTTTTTGAAAGTCTTTGTTGCTCTCCTTCAGATCGGTCATCTGCTTCACGTGGATCTGTATTGTTCATGGTGTACTTCACCAGATTTAGTAGCAGCTGTTGCGCTCTAGCTGCATTTGGCCAATTTTCGAGAATAATTTTTAAAATCGCCGTCAATTTTGCAGACTGTCTGCTCAAAGAAGATGCATCATCTTCAATGACGTCGGTTGATGTGGATATAATGTATAAGAAAGTCACGCCGGCGAGGATTATGTCGCAGGTATCTTTCCACGAATAAGTAACTAGGATATTCCGTCGGATAAACAAGTGTGCAAACGAAATATCGGTGATTTTTGTAGACAATGAGTAACATCGTTCTAGATTATTTGGAGCGACAGGTTGCTGCAGTAGTAGTGGCCTAAGTAGCTGCAAGGCCGTACCGGAATACCATAGTTCCCACCTGTGACGAAATCAGCTTAGAAGCAGTGACATATAACTTTAAACGTAACTTACAATCCCGTCGTATGTGTATCTGCAGCTGCCAGTTGTTGTGCTCGCATTTTCCAGTCTTCTAGACGTTGAGCCATGTCCACTATGAACGTCTGTTTATCTTCAGTGAGATCTTGATCACCAAGTGGATATAGTTGGGTGGTGATGAGAGACCGAAGTTTCTGCAGTTGAAGAAAATGCATAGTTTGCTGGTCTTGCAGACGTTCTTGGGGGACATCAACGGCCCAGTCGTTTAGTCTAAACGGCCCCTTGCTTAGACTTAGATCTATCGACCAGGATGTTAAGCATATCCCTGTTCGGTTCTGTAAAGAACCTCCTTCGTGTAATCCAATCTCAATGCATATCTGTTGGACTATCCCCGAAATATACCATGGATGTACCAAGTTGGTGGGATGCCTCATGGTGTATACTAACAGCAACAACACACACTGAAGCGCCTCCGCATCCTTCTCGCCAGAAAGAATCCGATTCAATCGATTGATAGCTCTTGTAAAAATAAATTCTGCCAGTGGCCTTGCTTTGAGCGTGCGACGAGTTAATGACAATAAAGAAATGGCCATGACCATGCTAATAATGAAGAAGAACTTATCAGGAATGTCGTCAGCGTTGGCAAATAGATCGCCGTATTTCGCATAGACATGTCCCAGTGTTTCGGAAAACTCATCCTCACGAAGAATCGAGTATGGAAATTGGCAGTGCGAAAAATAAGTTTTCGCCAGCTCCTTTACAGTGCTCTGCTTCAAGGTCGCTGTTTCAGGACCATTGAAGGGCGTAATGGGAGCAATCTCTCCTCTCTCGAGCTTTGACAGTGCATAGTCAACCTCCAGGTCATGCAGCTTGCTTTCTAAAGCCGAGATATGGTCGCGAGAAGACAGCACAGCACTTTGAGAGCCGGTGGACACGACGAATTCGCAGCGCGTGTCCGCTCGCGCGCATTGTTTGCAGCGAGGCCGATCAGTGTCGCATCGGATTTTCTTGCTGCGACAGCGGGTGCACACAGGGATGTGATATACCTTTGCCATGGCAGCATAGTATTCAATGTTGTTCAACGCTGTGGATGTTGAGCAAGAGACGGAGCCGCCGAAGCAGCTGTTGTGAGGGGAATGCACGCTAAGCCCATATAGGAAGGACTTGGCCCCACTCTCGACTTCGGCACCTCCGTCTCTTCCTCATGTCTCTTCTCTATTCTACCAACTACACTTGATACCATGTCGCAGTCATGGCCCTGCGAAATAGTCCCCCTTCGCCTAAAGCAGCAGCAGCCTGCATGTTCGTTTTGCCGAGTGCGGAAGCTCAAGGTGAGTTCGCCCGAAATATCCTCTACTGCAACATTGAAAGATCAGGATATATATACATGTAGTGCGATGGGCTTGTCCCGGCTTGCTCTTCTTGCATCAAATTTGACAGAGCAGATACATGCTCTCTACGTGCCCAACAGCATGGCCAAGATGAAGATTACACGGGATATTTAGAACGGAGAATTCGGCTTCTAGAAGAACGTTTAACGGGCCATTTACCCGTCGAGGAAATTGACGAAGAGGAAAGTACAGCTTTTACTCAATTGGTGAATGAGGTCGATGCAACATCGCTAGAATTGGCCTCAGAATTGCAGTGCGATTATTCACTGTCAGAAACCATCATTGCGTCTGCCTGCGTTGGCAGCTTTTTCGAGGGTGAAGCGCAACAGATGGTGCTGTCTCTTCCACAGAAAGACACCGGCTCGAGGCTGGTGGAGTACTATATCGAGCACATTCATGCCATGAATATGCCGTTTATTTCCGTACAGTCAATCTGGGCTCAATTTGATCAAGTTTATTCGTCGCCAAGAGAAGCCGGGGAACGCCATAATGACTATAAAGCGGCTTGCTTCAATGTCCTCATGGCCATGGCCATTGCAACTGCTTCTCTTTTTCAAAAGGGCCATTCCATATTATATGAAACTGCTAGGAGTTTGTTCCAACGCGCTTCTCGTCTGTTTAGCAAGTATCTGGTGAAGGCCGAAACATTGATAGAGACCATCCAAGGGCTACTATTTTTGATACAGTATGGAATGCTGAATCCGTCTGAATTAAATGTCAGCTATCTCATCAGCGTTGGTGTACGAATGTGTGTTGATCTCCAATCGCAACGAAATCTTAAAACGAATCAAGAGATGCAGGAGGTTAGCAGGAAATTGCACTGGGCCATGTACAAATTTGACCGTTCCTTTTGCATTGCTAGGTCGGTACCATGCACCTTTCCAGATGAGGGCTGGAAACTACGTGTTCATGATGAAGATAGTCTATATCATGCGCAAACATGTCGAATTACCCAGCTGCAATCAGCCATCTTTGATCAACTGCACACAAACTCGCAAGCCTCCCTGGATTCAGTTGAATTTTTCGCCACAAGAGTGGCCGAATGGGACCAGAAAAATGCACAACTTACGGATTTTCGCTTCATAGGATCATTAAAGATGGAAATTTACCATTCAATGATTCTCTTATACCGTCCATGCCGGGCACTGAAAAAGAGATCGCCACAGGATGTAATACACTTGTGGGTTTATTCGCTTGGATTCGCACAGACTCAGCGAGACTGTGCTGGACAGATACTGGATCTCCTCTCCTCTGCAGAACGGGCTTTTACTGCCGGTATTGCACTAATATACGCTTACCAAGAAATTGTTTGTCGCAAAGACTATCAATACACAAAAAGCGTAGCACCAGTACGTTTTAGTCTTTTATGGACTGGTGTTCAAAATGTCTGCCATATACTGCAGGTTATATCTCATCAGTGGAAATATGCGACGAATATTCTTCACAGGTTTGAAACTATTGTTGAGAAAAGTCTTTCAGCTGTTGAAGATTTGATGAATGGGTGCGAGAATGTAACATTTCCTTCCGACGTCGACGAAATATGGAGACATGCGAGTGTGACGAACGATTTGCGGTACAATATAGAAACGAGACACAGGGAACAGGATGAAATTGGGGAATTAGCATGGGACATCATCCGCTCAAGGAGCGAAACCGGACAACAGATATTAATATAATCGCGTATCCATTAGTCTCTGCTTCAATGTCGTCGTGCAGAAATTTGTGTTAGTGATTAATTAATTAAAATAACATTGAACCGTACCCCCGTGGTATAATTAAAAATACAATAAAAATTCCTATCTTACAACAGCCATTTGAACCGGTTGAATCCCACAGTCCCTGCAGAAGCTCGTTTCGGACTGGCTTGCATCAAAATACATGGTTCTATCATTGCCAGAGTCAGCACTATACGCCCCAAGTTCGACGTGCGCTCGATTACTACTCAATATTGAGTAGGAATTTGGGTGACTCCGTGAAGAGGCGGCATTAGATTGGAAGGCTCGAAATAGGGGCCGCGTCACTGTGAGACTTCCTGCGATAATGCCAAGGCTTGCCTCGATATTGGACCAGATTGATATCTGGGTTGTTGTATCTACTATTGTCAGACCCAAGGAAGCAAAAACTGAGAGGGGGGAACGAACATAGAAAATCGGAGCTGGCGGCATAGTGTAAAAAAGGTATGCGGACGATAACGGCCGTGCTTGCACTGCAGGTCATTCCTATTAGAGAATGAAAAGTCTCAAAGCCGCAAGATTGGGGAGGCACATACACACACGCAATCCCCAGTAAACCCGAAACAGCAAACTTAACGCGCCGGTTCATCTGTAGATTCCGAATAATGAATACTGGTAGGAATCCCATGGTAAAATCACAAGCAGCTGCCACTCCGCTGTACATGTATACCACCCCAAGCAGCGAATTTATATTGATACAGTGGCCGTGTGGCATAGTGAGCCGGTTCCAGTAGTAGTCCACCGGAGTACACTGGAAAATCGTGAAAAATAAAAATACAATTCCGACAGCAGTCGAGAGAAGAATAACGGCGTACAGAATGAGCTTGTGGACGCGCCCAACTGCAATTCTGAGAAGCGTGATTGCGATGGATAGGCGGCCGAGGGTGCATGTGATTATATAGAATACTTGGCCTAATAGCCATCCCTGGTCGAGATCAATTGATGTTTTGTGTCGATATGCCATAGGAAACCCCTACCAGTAAACCCAGCCGGACATCGTCGGGATGCAGCAGCAGATAAGTCTGCGTCTTTCCCATGCCATGCACAGCGCCGAAGATACCAAACGCAGCAAAGGCGATGTTGGAAATCTGTGCTTGTCAGAACACGAACGAAGAAACCAAGCAGGTTTGCCTACCGCTGCAGCCACCATCAGGCCATCGTCACGACCAAAGGACTTGACGATACGCAAACGCACAAAACACCGGAGACACACGGCGAAGAGGGACAAGGCCAGAAACACGGCGGTCACGATAATGATTGCATGACTGCCGCTAGCCATAATTTGTTTCTTTCCAGCCCTGCAACCTGCAAAGACATAACGGACATGGGTTAATGATCGCGAATCCAAGATTGCTGCATGATGATCGTGGTTTTTCTCCTCAGATCCATGCCCAACGCGCATAAATTGATTTTGAAGGACCAAGCCAGGTGTGGAGCAATACGGGTATCGGATCAATCAATAATGATCTCGATAATGTCTCGCTAGTGGAGATAGACGTTTCCGGACGCAGACATTTCTGGCAGTCTGGCCGGGATTTGGGCTGAGAACCGGCTCCCATTCGCCTGTCGCTTCGATTTGCATGCCCTAATCCCCCTGCGTTCCCCGCAGTTGATGGAGCTAATTCATCCTCTAATTCCCAAACAGCAGCTGCAGCCTACATCTATATTATCTAATATTATTGATCCAGGTCTCGCGACGAGTGGCGTGCACCTGCACCAAGGACGTAATAGCCCGTTTCAAACTTTGCTGAGCCCCGACTCCCGAGCTATGTACCCCTTAGGGACTCCTGGTGGTACGTAGTAAAATCCAGACAGGATTCCCCCGCATTATTGTTCTGTCGTCTCGTACCGTCGCAGATCCAGCTGTGGGTCGTTGTTGTAGCCGAGGCAGCTGAAAATCCTTGGTTGCTTCTATATCAACACACGGTGCAGATGGCCACGGTGGGAACAAATGTGTTCGATTTTGCTATTATGAAACGCGCAAAAGCGACCAACTAAGGATGCAGACCACTGCCAAAGATCTCGCTGGTAAAACAATCCCCCAGAGCCAGCGCTGGGTATACTCGACGACGGCCCTGACAAACACGAGACTGCGCTCCATCTCGATGAATGTCGTTCTCATCGGAACATTTGTTGCCTTCAACGAGTCGGCTTTCGGTCGCAGCTTCTACCAGTATATTGACCAGGAGTACGGCATCTATACTGTCAACGTCTGGGGCACATTTATAGTCACCTCGGTGTTTTTCTGGGTATGGGCAGCCGTCTTTGCTATCCCAGACTTGACCGGTTGGCCGCGCTGGCTTTTCAAGTATAAAACACAGCCCTTTATCCGGGTTGATGGCCGATCCTACACCCACATCGCCCTCATCTCCCTGCGAAACCAAGTCTTCGTGGCTTTGCCCTTGATCTTTTTGACCGCGCTGGCAAGTCCGCTGAAGCCAGTCCATCCCGCGGCTTTACCATCGCCATTAGAGACAATCGCTACTGCCCTGTTTGATATCCTTTGCACTGAAGTAGGATTTTATTATATTCATCGGACTTTCCACTCCAGATTGCTCTACGCGACTTTTCACAAACAACACCACGAATTCACGGCTCCTGTTGGACTCGCCTCGACTTATAGCACCGTGACTGAGCACATATTTTCAAACCTGTTGCCCAACTCCCTTGGAACAATGCTGGTTCCACATCACTGGTCCCAGGCAGTCTTTACTTTTCTGCTGCTGGAATTCGGCACGATCTGTACACACTCTGGGTACAACATCCCCTGGCTGCCGTCGAATCTTCAACATGATTTTCATCATTTTGCATTTGACGAGAACTTTGGACCAACTGGATTGCTCGACGGGCTTCACCATACAAACCGAAAGTATGTCAAGACTCTTGAGGAGGCGAGGTTGCGGGTTGGAGGTGACGACGAAAAGGCCAGAACACTCGTTCTTGAGCGACTGGCTAGTAACACTATAAGCAAGTGAACTCAAGTAGCATATATGATAGGCAACAAGTACAGTACATAAGGGAAGAAGCGTGGTAGGTTTTGTAAAGCTTCAGTGCGGTCAGTCGCCTAGATTGACCTAAAGGCTAGAGAAAACGAAGTTTATCGCAAAATTCTGGTTTTCTAGCAGAGAATTTTATGAATTATTTCATGACATCTGGAAGGACAGAGGAAATATATATAGTCTCAATAGTTGAAGCAAGTGCTGCAAATCTTAACGAATATTGTGTATTTGCGAGATATCCCCGGAGACATCTGGACAGTCATTGTCCGTAGACAAGCCAAAATATATTAGTATTCAAGTATTGTATGTAATATAGTTTCTTTTCTAATCTAGCTTCTGCCCCCTCTCTCTAATAACAAGCATTGTCTCATTCGTAAAGAGTTCTCCCTTCATCTGCTGCATCAACATCTGCCCCCCAAGCTGCGTCAGCTGCAAAGGGCGACACATCCTTATTCCCTGGTCTCTCCGCATCCACATCTTGTCTATCTGGCACCCTCAGCCCAGCAGGCAAGTGATGGCGAACGAACAAAACGGAGACACCATCACGGTATAACCAGGCATCTTCTGTCCGCCGCTGCCAGGTGTCGAGTCTTTTTCTCAATTCGTTCAAAACGGTGGCATGCTCGGTATCGTTGACTAGATTCCGTACCTCATTTGGGTCGTTTTCCAGGTCATATAGCTCTTCAGGAGGTCGAAAAAAGTAGTCTTTCAGCTTTCGATCACCAACCTTGATTTCGCTATCTGACGAATTCCGGATATCTTCCCACGACAACGACCCATAAATGTCAGCGGCAAATGGGAAGTCCAGGCGCCAAGCGAGGTTCCGGTGATATTTATATTTACGATTTCGTATATATCGGGTCGGCCAGTAGTTTGTGGCTTCATGAAAGGTATGCGACCCAAATACCTGGTTCCAGCCGGGTATCGTTGAGGGATTACCGAGAATAGAGAGCAACGACCGGCCAATACGCCTCTTGGTCGGGTCAGCCACGTCTGAGTGGCCGGCGTAATCCAAAATGGTAGGGAGAATATCAACATAGGAAACCATATTGGGACTCACTGCCGGGCTAGCAGCGGGAAGACGAATGATCAAGGGCAGTCGGATGCCCGCGTCGTAAAGAGTTGTCTTGGAGTTCATAAAAGGAGGACCATTGTCGCTGACGAAAACCACCAGAGTTGTGTCAGCCTGGCCGGACTTTTCCAACGCAGACAATACCATTCCAACACCTTGATCAAGGCGGTGGATGGAGTTGTAGTACTCAGCCAACTCGTATCGCGTTCCGGGCGTGTCGTTGGCGAACGGAGGAATTTCCACATTCTCCGTCGTGTACTGGCCCTTTTTCACGCGCGAGTCGTACTCCTGGTCGTTGCCAAATCCGCTTCTTGTCCGGTCACGGTGCGGGTCAATGAAGCCAATAGTGAGGAAAAATGGCCGGTTGTCTTGAGGTTTCTGGAAGAACTCTTGCGCTTGATCTGCAATAACGGCGACGTCGCGAGTCTCACTTTCTCGCCTGTCTTCCCAAGGATACACAGCATCTGGGCCCACGTGGATCTTACCCAACATCCCTGTACGATAGCCAGCTTGGTTGAGGAGATGTGGCGCACTATCGACGTCGTCAAAGGTCACAAAGTGGTGGCGTCCATTGCCCAGTCCATACTGACCATTCTGGTGTGTGTGCAGGCCGGTATATATCACAGAGCGACTGCCACTGCATGACGCTGTGCTGGCAAAAGCGTAATCAAAACGCGTCCCTTGGCTGGCCAATTGGTCAATATTGGGCGTTTGGATCGTCTGGGCCCCGTAGCAACTCAGCTGCTTGCCCAGGTCATCCGCGACCATCAACAGTATGTTTTTCTTCTGTGCTATTGCTTCTGATTTCGAGGGGCGTCACTGAGTAAAGTTGTTGGATTCGCAGAGTTCAAAGCAGGTATTTAAATGAGATTCCAGAGTCGCAATCGCCACATGTCCCCCTCTTAAGCGACTTCCGGTGAAGTATATGTCTTGAGCGTTGGCCGTCAATTCTCATGTTCCGCCTCGCTAGCCGAGATCCGTCTATCTCAGCCCTTGGTGGAGCTTAGGAAATCGCTTCTGTATTCTGCTATTCGACCTCTAGGCAACTAATTATTTGAAATGCAAGTTAGTCTATTCATGCATGACGACTTATTTGTGTGATTATTGAAAGTCGACTGTCTGGGACCACTCGAGGTGGGCTTGTAAAGGCAACTGTCCGCTCGTCTTCACCGGCGAGATAGAAAAGATTTGGAATTCCTTCGTTGTAAATCTTTTAAAATACTTGCTCACTACTAGTTGTTTCTCGGTTGGTAGCTTAATGATGTCTCATAATTTCGACCAGTTCAAGCAGCACTACATCTGCGAGTTCCAGCAAAGTTGCCGATTTCGCCATTTTTGGCGCTGACGACTGCAACGGGACTGTAAATTCATACTCCATTGCTGGTTCTGGAAGCGACACCTGCCAACCAGTTCCGTCAGATAAGCGCTCCATACAAGTGTTTGACAATGGGTAAGTGAACCAAAAGCCTTTATTTTGAAACTGATTTCGTCTTCGTATAATTACAATGATTAACGCAATTTGCAGTTCTTGTATTGTTGAGACATGGAGTGAAAGCAGCTGTGATGGATCTTCTTTCCGGGTGCCGGACACAAGTTGCCATTATGTATTGTACGCCGCGGTGTCTGTTAATTGCTGAGTGTATGATATAATTTCAGCCGAAAATTTGAAATGGATGGCGTCTTTTTTGGAATTGGGACAATTGTATGTGGCGATGAAGTTTCTATCTTGTGGTATATGACCTTTAAAAAACAATTTTAAGCGAAAAGCAAGGAAATCTGACGAATTTCAAACAAGAGATAAATTAACCTGCATTCAAATATTTGCAAGACGTGGGAGCAGATGGATGACTATTAGAGCTATGATCCTAAATATTATTTTACTTCAAGACAAATCACAGCTGGTGAAATTTAATCTCTTGTTGTCGCCAAGGTGTCTCCTATAACATTTTGGCGAACCATTCCCTGGAATGCACGGCTGCAATGTTAGTATCAGCGCGCTCCGAGTACAAACTCATGTGGCTGATACCAGGAAGAATATGGACTTGCTTGGAAGGAGAAGGGATCTTATTGAACGCTTCAACTTCCAAATCCCAGGCTGTAATGTTATCACCCTCGGCAACAATCATCATCACATTCGTGTTTTTCACGCGTGGCAAGAAAGGGGATACGGAATAATTCAACAGTAATTCTGCTGATTCCATCGTGCTCCAGTGCTCATGCAAAGGGGCTTCCGTTTGTTTCACTTGTGTGAAGACCTCGTTAACACGTGGAAAGGGCCACACAGATAACTCATCGTAGGGTGTGCGAGACGCCATGGCAATCTTTCCTTCACTTTCACCGGCTGCGCGGGCTTTTCGATCATGAAGAATGGCAGCTTCCAGATCTCTGAAACGCCGTTCCCCATGTGCGCGCCGTAGATTATTGTAGCCATCAACCACAGGCACAATACTAACAACGGCCTTGATGCGCGGGTCAATTGCAGCTAATATCAGAACATGCCCACCACTATATGATATACCTAGGCAGCCCAATCGCAAAGGATCGACATCATCTCGACTTTCTGCGTAGGTCAAGGCGTTGCGATAGTCCGAAATTTGTTTCCAGGGATCAAGATGCTGGCGGCGTTTTCCCGAACTCTCTCCAAATCCAGCATAATCGAAGGCCAGAACTTGCAAACCAGCCTCATTCACGATTCTAGCAATATGTGGAAGAACGATTTCTTTTGTATAGCACCATCCACCAGCACATATCACCGTTGGTAGCTTTCCCTGGGCATTGTCGGGACTGAAAAGTATGCCGGCAATAGTTTCCCCATCACTCGGAAATTTGACGTTCACCTGCATAGCGACGTTAATTGTAGACGAAGGACAGATTCTTCTCAAAGCTTAGAATAATAAGTCTGGTAGTTCTACATAGGAAGCGTTGACGTCTCATGTCCTTTTATACCCCGTCAGTCACTTAGAAGCCTCGTCTTCTCTATCCCATTTCCCGATTGTGACAGCATTGACAGCTCTCATCGCTTTGTCATACGACTACCTCTCCTTGTGTTGTTCTGTTCTTGGTTGATCCCGATTAGGTTAAATTCGGCCCGAATCGGGCAAAAGTTCGTTGCTTGTGATTTACCTTCCAAACCTCCGAATACGCGAGGTGATCGGACATTCGGGGGTTTTATTGCATTTCTGGGAATAGCTTCATTCTCTTTCAGGCCAACAACAACAACAGAATGTATCTACTACGTATCTGGCAATGATGCCACGCTGAAAAGCTTGTTTCGCCCTCGGTAAAGACGAGAGCGGAGAACTTGCCGCGGCTGAGACCAAATCCGGAATTAGAATCTTCATCAACCGTTGCCTAATAGTTTTCTGAATCTCTCTCGTCTAGATGGAAGGCTGGTTTTGGCCATCGCACGAATCATGAACAACGTGCAACTAAGAGAAAACAACAGCGCCACCGGTGCGTCGGAAATGACACGGGTCGCCTCAAGAGCGTGTCAGCGGTGCAGAGATCAGAAGGTGGGTTTGATTCAAGCTGTGTTTTCCTTTTCGCTTACTGGTAATGGGATTTCTTCAGCTCAAATGCAATCGCGAGTCTCCAATCTGTAGCCGATGTAAGAGGATTAAGGCGAATTGTATTTACCCCAACCCTTCCGATCGGAGACGCTCGCGGTTACGAGGCTCGATGCGAATAGTGCCGTATCAACAGCATAAACCGAGAAATCAGAACCCTTTCGCTGGAAGGTCCGGCCGTGGTCGTACATCATATCGTATTGACACTCATGGGGCATCCGACGATGAGCGACCCGTTGTAAATCCTCGGCATGATGCAAACAACAACCTGGACGAAAACGCTGGGCAACCGGCGAACACTCCTTTAGCAAAGATATCATCAGAAGTAAGTATACCTCTGCTTCTGAAACTTTCATTGTACTTTGCGGTATTCTCGTATCTTGAAACTCACTCTCACAGTCCTACCGTGCCCATCTACGAGATAATAAGGATCTTTCAACCAGCAATCCTACTTCACTATCAGATAATGCACCCTTGCCGCCACGGAGTGTTGGTCTTTTTCTCCTTGAAATTTACTTCACCCGGATATACAACGCTACTCTCATTTTCCACAAACCTACAGTCTTTCAGGAATACTTGGAAGGAAAACTTCCAGTTTCTCTATCAAAGGCCATATTTGCGCTGGCTTCCCTGTATGGGCAACCTTTTCTGTTTGCTGGGTGTGCTTACTTAGGATTTACAGATTTATTTTGCCTATCAATGACGGGGAAAGAGGAGGCCCAGCTGGGTTCAAAGAATTACAAGCTTTCAATACCTATCATTCGTATAGTCTACCATGGGCGCAATCCGCCATGAAGGAATCCTTAACATCAATTACTGAGCAAATCTCATTACCGATTATCCAGGCTCTGGAATGCTTGGCAATATACTGGTTTGGTGTCGGAAATCCTAACAATGGCGACCTATGTCTTAGTAAGTGTCCTTGCCACAGTAATTATCTTACTGTTATGTATACATATTCTGATGCAACTCTTAATTAGCACTCGCCTATCGATCGTGTTGTTTATTGGGATATAATAAGAGGACTATGGATGACGTAGATGAGTCTCAACTCTCCTTGGATTCTGAACTAAAACGCCGATGTTTATGGTCATGTTGGGTCTCCATGGTCATAGTTGCAGAGCCGCAACCATACCTTAGATCTGCATGGTCAGAAATGGCTATGATCTCACTACCTTCTACGATTTATAATACAGCCTCTGGATGGAAGATAACGCCAGGAGAAAAAATGGATGCGAATTGGTGTCCAATAGCGAACACTTGTCAAAGTAGTGAGGATTACCCTCCTCCAGCTACAGCGGCACTGGTGAAGATTATGGGCGTATGGTGAGAGCCTCAACACAGCATCATTTCTTTATTTTATTTGCATTGGCTAATATTCCTCTAGGGCAAAGGTTCAAAAATTCGTCGATGATTGCCCGTCCTTGCCTACCCTTCAAAGACTTGAGAGACTGTCAAACCTATCCGCCTTAGCAACAACCGTGTATAGGAATGCTGTCTCACCGACATATCGGCATAACCTGAAAACAAACGCTTCTCATGAATGTGATAACCAGATTCTAATTTCGGATACAATCTACCATCTGTGTCAAATCACCTTACATTCAACAATCGTGCCATTGTTTTCTGATAAGCCAATCGACCCTCTCATGAGTTCAGAGATGACTAAAAACAGCGCCCATACCGTCATCCAACATGCAGACGCACTCGGTAGTATTTTCTCAAAATACTCAAAAGAGAGCCCTGACTTCACATATCTGCCACCTCTTGTTGGGCATGGGGCCTTTATAGCAGGAGCTACTCTTCTTGTTTTTGAAATTTCCTCTCAAGACAAGGCCATAAATGGTGGCCATTTAGAAAATTATGGAAACAAACGGATTTCGCAGATCAAAGATATTCTTTCTTTATTAGACACTCTTCGTATTTACTGGAGAGTGTTGAAAGAGCCTGTGAGTTACTGGCAAAGCATTAGCTACACTGCCGGATTTCTAATATGTTGTAACAGTGGCAGAAGCTCTCAAATGCCCTTCGAGAAAGTTCTTTGCTTTCTCCAATACCTCCGCCAGCTGTATTACCAAACTCCGATCCTGCTATCGGTAGCGTATCTCCTATTCAGGAACCTAGGAGTGAAATGCCTTCATTTATTTCAGCACAATCTACTTCACATTCTACAGAGCAATGCATACGCCATGGGCACCATCGCGAAATGGGCAAACCGATTTCGCAGGAACTACATGAAAACATGTTTCCACCCTCTCAAACAGAAGAAGACATGATGACTTACCGCTCACCTGCACACAGGAGTGATCATCAAAATTCTCAAAGAATAACAGCACAGGCTGAAAGCGCACTAGAATCAAGAGAGAGTGTGTTAGAAGAGGACTGGTGGAACTTGCCATTCCAAGCATTTAGTAACGGACAACTCGGCGATCTCGAGCCAATAAATCTCCTGTGTCAAGGCTGGAACTTGGGTTAACCAGAGCATATCTAGGGGTTACAGGAAATGAATACCTAATTTAGGGTAGGACCGAATTTTGAAGGCCGGACCAGTTGATACCCAAGTAACATTACAGTGCCGTTAGAGTAGACAAGGTCATATATTAAAATTTACTAAATTCCCTTGCATCAAGTTCGGCCGTCGAACTCAAATACGGCGTTCGGTCAATCTGTTTCCGAAATAGGAAATAATTTTCCCGATGTCCGAAATTCCGAATAGCGAATCTCACGTGGCCAGCATGGGCAACAGATCTCCTCAAGAACTTGTGCCGTAATCCTCATTGTCGTGAGAGTGTAAAGAATATCGACCATCTATAGATATATCTCGGTATTAGTGATCATGTTGACAGGCTACTTCTTCAAACGAAACGAGACTTTTGCCTATGAGATTCTCCGTGCCGCAGGGTACAGCAACTACGGTGGTGCAGATCTAGGGGAAGTAATTGCTATCTCCTCAAAGATTCGCAATGGCAATGTGGACGACTGGTGTCGCGAATGGAAAAAGGCAGCAGACAGAGTGTTTACAAATGCAGAGCATTCGGCATCCCTTGGAAACACTCTGAGTGCACACGAAGGGTTTCTCCGCGCTGCCAACTACTACCGAACTGCAGAGTTTTTCCGTCGTGACCACGAAGATCCATCTGAGGATGAGGTATTACAGCTTCTTTCTGAAAAGGCCGAATCCGCGTTCCTAGCTGCCATGGCAAACTCCCAGTACTCATGCGAGCGTATATCAATACCATACGAGGAGACAACGCTTCCGGGATATTTTTTGACACCTGAAAATGGCCCGGGAGTTAGACGAAGAACAATCGTTTTCAACGGTGGGTATGATTCCACTGCAGAGGAGTCGTGGTTTGCAATCGGCGCGGCTGCCTTAGCACGCGGTTTCAATGTCCTTGCATTTGATGGCCCTGGACAGGGCATGGCTTTGCGGCGTCAAGGCTTGGTTTTCCGTCCTGATTGGGAAAATGTGCTCGTTCCTGTGCTAGATTATACTCTAGCACTTGACGCTGTTGATACAAACGCTGTCGCTATTTTTGGATGGAGTATGGGTGGCTATTTAGTTGCGCGAGGGGCTACAGTTGAGCATCGGGCCAAAGCCATTATCTTGGATGATGGCGTATACGACTTTGGGTCTGCATTTCGCAAAAATCAGCCATTTTTTGTTCAAAAGTTGGTTGAGTTTCGATACGACTCCATCGCAAACTTCATTTTCCGACTCGCCCAGAGGCTCTCTATCGGTATTCGCTGGGGGCTTCAGAATGGTAAATGGGCATTTGGCGTGCGATCAGAAGCAGAATTCCTCCGTAAAGTCAAAGATTACACGTTGGAAGGTCGATGTCAAAATATCAAAACACCATGTCTTGTGCTTGATGCGGTGAATGACCATTTCCTCAAGGATCAGCCAGACATTTTGCGCCAGCAGCTCGTCTGCGAGCACGAATTTGCAAGCCCTAGCATCGAAGAAGGCGGTGATACCCACTGCCATATGGGCGCCTTTTCCAGATTGCATCAGATTATTTTCGATTATCTTGAGAAACATGTTCCCGCTCGTGCAGAGGCAGAAAGCAAATAATGCTCGCAATTGTTTTTGTACCACCACGAATATATTTATTCTCCGCTCTGTTTTCTTGAAACTTGAAAAGTGACACGGCGAATAGTAATACCCTCGGCAGTGACACGAAACAGCCACAAGAGACTAGCACAGACAAGGTAAAGCCCTTCTCCTCTTGCGTCGTGTGACTCGCTCGGCGATGTGACAATCTAATAATAATTATTCATTGCCATCCTGTCTGGATATGCAAAACACCTTGTGACTCGCCAGACCCCTTAATCCACAGTCCTGACCTTGCGTAAAGAACAGAACAAGAACAGACGGTGAAGAGCGGCGGCCTCGGCCGAAGAGAGCAAATAATACGAAGAAAACTAAAGTCGTCGATCATCCTACGTACTATTTGTCATTGGCTCGGCGTCTGCTCCGGCCAGGTTTTTCGCGCGATCACTGCCTGATTAGGGCTACGGGGAGGAGCCGAAATCCTTGTCTCCTAAAGACGTTTTGTTTTATTTTCCGATAATAGAGCGTTCCATCGCTTTGTTCCGAGCAGGCGATGAGCATCCCCGACATCTGGAACAGCAGATGGGAGAAACAACAACAACAACAACAACAACAACAACAACAACAACAACAACACCACCCCCAAAAAGTCCTATGACGACGGCCTGCAGGGAGATCGACAGCGGGGGAAAACCTTAGTGAGGTCAACCCTCTCACACGACCTGAAAAAGTTGTGCGTGCTCCCCGCATCGCAAGCGAACGTATCGCATCCAGCGATGATGCCGCCATTCGCTCCGCACATGAGGCACGGTGCACATGCCACATGCTCCCAGGAAACTTCGGCCCAGCGAATGGAAAAACGAGCGACGATCGTAAGAACAAAGCCCTCGGGGGAATTCTACATTTTCTGCGTGCTATTGGGCACTGCATACATGTCTTTCCCCGCATGGCGTACGTAGAGCCGTGTTTACTGCATTCCATTGGTAGCCACGAGTTACCAAATCATCCGAAGAGGAAAACTGACAACATTCACACAAATCAGATTTAAATTTCCAACTTTTCCTCTCCCATTAGCAGGACGGGTGCCGCCTGCATATGACTTCATACATACACGCCAAATCAATCGTAGACTCTGCTGGATCAAAAATTTGTCATGCGGAGCCGAATCTGGAGGCCTGAGAACCAATAATAGCCAGCATAAAAAGTTAAAACCAGGAATCATTCACCGTCCCCGGCGTCTCGCCCTGAAGCTTCATTTTTTTTCTCTCAGGAACGGTGGTCAGGCGTAAAAGGAGAGTACTCCGTGGTGGGTCATGAGGCCCAACCTTTTCCCCGAATGGCCGCTGAAGCTATCACCAACAGTGTAGACGTGCCCGACTCTGCCGACAGGCTTACCCCTAACCAACCTATCTCCACTGGCAGCCGATCAATCCCTCCATGGGAGTACGTATGCGCGTGCAGGAAGGCCAGGAATGGAGAAGACAAAGAAGCTGGCAAATGGAATGAGAGTTCTCCGACTTTAATATGGAGTACATATGCAAGGGGTGTTCCGTACTCTTTACTTTTTAGAGTAAATTTTTTTTTTCTAACTTAAGATAAAGAGAGCAGTACCCCTCTGTCGTGTCATTCATACTACATGCTGTATAGCATGACTTTGCGCGATTGTATACAGCACCTGTAGCAAACAACATGCTCGGGAGGTCTCTTATTTTAGGGCTGGCCACCGCTGCAGCGGCCGCCTCGGTGGATAGCTGCCCTGGTTACAATGCCGGCGCAATTGTATCGTCACGCTCGTCGCTGACGGCAGACTTGTCTCTGGCCGGTGACGCATGCAATGTGTATGGTGACGATTTGGACAATCTCAGGCTATTGGTCGAGTACCAGACAGGTAAGTTGAGAGGGCATTGGAATCTCGACAACGCTGACAACGCCAGACTCTCGCCTCCACGTCAAAATCTATGATGCCGACGAGCAAGTCTACCAGATACCCTCTTCCATTCTTGACACACCTTCCGGCCAGCACGGCTCCTCGTCGAGTAGCTCTGATCTAGTCTTTTCGTACACCACAAACCCGTTCACGTTCGCTGTCCAGCGGCGCTCCACCCAGGAGACGCTGTTCAATGCAACCGGTCTGATCTTTGAAAGCCAATACGTCCGTCTGCGCACATCTCTCCCCGAGAACCCAAACATTTACGGGTTAGGTGAAGATTCGGATTCTTTCAGGCGTGAGACGGTCGATTATACGCGGCCGCTGTGGAACAGGGGCGCTGCCTTTTTGCCCGAGCATCAGAGCTTGTATAGTAGCCATCCGATCTACATTGAGATGCGCGATGGCCTGGCCCACGGTGTTTTCTTGTCGAACAGCAACGGAATGGATATTAAGATCAATCAGACCGCAGAGGACGGGCAGTATCTCGAGTACAACGCCATTGGCGGCGTGCTTGATTTCTACTTCCTCTCTGGGCCGGCGCCGGCGGACGTGGCCCGCCAATACGCCGGTGTTGTTGGGACGGTATGTTGCGGTTTTTCGTTTTTGATTTTCTTTTTCTTTTTATTTCCCTCTGAAGAGTCATTCACTAATGGATTGGATAGCCCGTTGAGCAGTCCTACTGGACATACGGCTTCCACCAATGCAAGTACGGTTATGAGGACGTCATGATGATTGCTGAAGTCGTCTACAACTACTCCCAGGCGAATATCCCACTAGAAACCATGTGGACAGACATCGACTACATGAACCTGCGCCAAACCTGGACGCTGGATCCAGAGCGGTTCCCACTACACAAGATGCAGGAGCTAGTCACGTATTTACATGACCACCAACAACAGTACATCATGATGGTAGACCCGCCAATATCCCTAAACGATACCTCCGGATATAACGCGGCGAAAGACAAGGACGTATTTATGAAGTGGGAGAATGGGACTGACTTCGTCGCTACCATGTGGCCAGGGCCAGTGTCATATGTCGACTTTTTCAGCCCCAACGCATTGGATTTTTGGAGTGGCCAGATTGGGTCATTTTTCAATGATGAATCTGGTGTTGGTGTGGATGGCATGTGGATAGACATGAACGAAGTATGATTTTTCCACTCCAAAGAAACAAGACCGAGGATCAAGTGCTGACTTAATGTATAGCCCGCAAATTTCTGCCCTTACCCATGCTCTAACCCCGTTCAAAGTTCCATTGCTGGCGGCGATCCCCCTGCACCACCAGCACTCCGTACGACGTGGGACCCTCTGCCTGGGTTCCCTGCCGACTTTCAGCCGCCATCGACATCTCGTCGACTAAGAACAAGAAGCACAGGCAACATGACCGGGCTTTCTGGCCGCAACTTTGCCAATCCACCCTATATACCAGCAACCGGCGACGGAACTCTGAACGGGGGTTCTGCTTATCCCGAAATACGGCAATACGACGACTATGTCATGTATGACACACATAATCTCTATGCCTCGCAGATGATTGAAAACTCAAGACAGGGCCTGCTTAACCGCCGTGCATCAGAACGTCCTTTTATTATCACTCGCAGCAGCTTTGCAGGTGATGGAGCAAAATCCGGTAAATGGACAGGTGATAATGCATCGACATGGGCCCACTATCTCCTCTCGATTTACCAGCACATGGAATTCGCATCGATCTTCCAGATGCCCATGATTGGCACCGACGTTTGCGGTTTCAATGACAACACGACCGAAACTCTCTGCGCCAGATGGGCCACGTTGGGCGCCTGGTACCCATTCTACCGGAATCACGCAGACATCAGCTCCAATTTCCAGGAATTCTACCGGTGGCCCTTGGTGACTGCAGCAGCCCAAAAAGCGATTGCCACGCGGTTCTCGCTCCTCGATTACTTTTATACAGCCTTCCACCAGCAGACCGTTGATGGCTCACCCACCACCATCATCCCGCTTTTCTTCCAGTACCCCAACGACGCGAACACTTTGGATATCAGTTATCAGTTCTTCTTCGGCCCTTCCATCCTCGTCTCGCCAGTGACCGAGGAAAGCCCATCAGCGACGGCGACGGCAACGGACTCGCAGAGCGCCACCTTCTATCTGCCCGACGATATATTCTATGACTTTTGGACGGGCGAGAAGGTCGTCGGTACCGGATCCCAAGTCACCGTCGACAATGTCACATACACTGACATCCCCGTGCACGTTCGTGGCGGATCCGTCATCGCCCTTCGCTCGGATGCCGACAAGGCCAACACCACCGCGCAACTGCGTACTCACGATTTCGAGCTCCTCATCGCACCTGACGCCAACGGCAAGGGCACAGGGAGTCTCTATCTGGACGACGGGAAGAGCGTCAATCCGTCACTTACAAGTGAAATAGGTTTCACCTTCGACAACGGCAAGTTGACGGTGAACGGGACGTTTGGGTTCCAGACAAGCTGCCAGGTCGTTCGTGCCAGAGTCATGGGCACAAAGTCGGTCAAGAGTAGCAATGGATATTCGTCGTACACCACGTTGAATAAGGGATTAAACGAGGGCTGGGATGCTAAGATCAACCAGTAGCTAGGCCCCCGTACTGTTTTTCGACGTTTTCCTTGGATATAATTTACTTTTCTGTACATGTTTTATTATATATGAATTCTTTTCTCCTAAAGTACATATGTAGGCCTGGTATGATGTTGGCGCTACATATACCATAGATGGTCTGCCCAAGAGACCGAAGGTCTTTTTGGTGCAGTTGTCAACTGGTTGATAGGTCATGAGGGCTAGAGCTATAGATTATTGCTTCAACTAGTAAAATTAGCACTGATTAAAATATATTAAGATTTAAATCTAAACTTTTATTAGCTACTAAGATATATGCAGTTAGTAAGTATACATATGTAGAGCTAATTAGAGTTTATAGCTAAAAAGTATATCCAGACGTCTGTATATAGTTAAAGTATCAATTGATACTTAGAAGCAATACTAGATAAGCTAAATAGTTTTTCTACTTTAAGAAGGATATGTTAGCGCTGTATATACTATAGATTATCTGTCTAAGAGACTGAAGGTCTTTTTGGTGCCGTTGTCGATATATCATGTTCAAGAGCAATTCGCCCTATTTATATTCAAGTATGCACGTGTATAAGTGTACATTCAGATTTTATGTCCTTTAAATCCATCACATATGTACATAGCATTGACTCCTCCGAAGTCAACTTACTTCAGTGTCGTAAATGGGCCAGGGTCTTGCAGGCTCTTGACCCGTCCGAGCAAGAACTCCAATTGACGGTACGCGGCGCCAGGGACGTATTGGGGAATTTCTGCGAATGCGTTAGTGCTAGTATCCAGAAATCGAGAATTCAGAACTTACCATGTCCGGATCCGTAAACACTGCTAAAGGTCAACCCACGCTCAGTGTGGGCTGTTCCCAGAACACCTGCGCCACCGTCCCACGTGTTTTCATCCACGAGCATACCGGGAGTGTAGGGCACGATAAGAGGCTCGGTGGGTGGCTTCTGGAAGCCCTGAGCGCCGTTCCAGGTCATGTTCTGGATAGTCGCCAGGGTACCGTTCATGATGAGCAGGTAGTCGTACCATCCATGTCCAATGATGACATTGTTGGTGGCTTCGATGACCTTGGGCAACGGGCCCAATGCACTGGGCACAGAGTTGTCACCCTGGGGGAAGGGGTTTCCTCCGCAGATCGAGTAGTCGGTTGGCGGGGCGTGGATGGCCTTCTGGACGTCCGATCGGTTGAAGTAGTCATTGGGACCACCAGCAAGCGAGGGGAAACCCATCACATCCCAGGGGTATGGGCAGAAATCGGTGAGATGGTAAATGTTGAAGCACGGGTTAACCAGCGACACCGCGGTCGTAATATCATCCCACAGCGCGCAGTCATTGGAATACGGGTCTGGAGCGGCCGGGAAGTCAGAGGGAGGTGGGTAAGTCAGAGCCTCGTTCAGGTACTTGGTGAAGCCGCACTTCTCGTCGCGCTCGTTGATTTCCTTCATAAAGGTATCGTTGAGGTTGAAGACGGCGGAGAAGTGGTTCAGGTGCGCGACAGCAGGGGCTGTAGTTATTCGCGTTTTGTTAGTATTGTCCACAGAAACCCAAGGTCTTGTTTGGAGATCATACCGTAGATCAGGACAGCGTCCTCGTTGATAGACGGGTCGTTGATCTGAATGCCCTTCAAGTTGAAGTACTTGGTGTCGTTTTGCTTGACGAAACCCTCGGCAATGTACGGAATGTACATGCCAGCATAGCTTTCACCAGTGATGTACACCTTGTAGCCCTGCATGCTGAAGGTGTCGATGAAGCGACGCCAAAAGTCGTTGAACTCGTTGGAGACGTCAACCTCGTCCTTGGCAGTCCCTGGACCGGGCGAGAAACCAGTGCCGGCGGGCTGGTCAATGTAGACAATGTTGGTCAGGTTGTTCCACGAGTACATGTTGCGGACAGGCTCGTAGACGCCGGACTGCCAGAGGAAAGGACCGTTCTCCTGCAGCAGGCCGTCGAGGGAGCTGCATCCTGGGCCGCCGTTCAACCAGATGGTGATCTCCTTCTTGGCGTCTGGGTTGGTCGAGGGGAAGAACCAGAAGAACAAACTGGACTGGCCATGGGGTGTGTTGGCCAGGTTGCCAGCGTACGACTCGCCGACGTCGAAGTTGACCGAAGGAATGGTGGTGCCATTGACGAAGAACTCTGTTATGATCGTGAATTAGTCTTGGTTCCGGCAGCAGCAACAACAACAACAACAATAATAGAGACAGGCTTGCTCACTCTCGGTGGAGTTGGTCAGATACTGGAAGCCGCTTGTCTTCTCGGCCTCGACGCTGCGCTTGCCATTAGCAGCAGGAATCAAAGGGTGCGATTTCCTTGCTCCGGCAGCTTTGACATGCGGGTTGCTCTGCAGGGCAGCGCCTGCAGCCACGAGCGTCGTGAAGGCAGTGAGGACATACATGTTGCTTGAGTCGATGTCCCTGGTGTGAGTAGAACTAGAGAGCTCCCGATGAGGCACGCGGGGGGCCGGTACTCATATTGATACCAATTCATTAAGCACTCATCGCCATTAGATTAGCCTCTCCACTATTCTTGTTTAGCCCTTGTTTAGCCCTTGTTTAGCCAGTTTCTCTGCTTTGTGAGGGCGGCGGAGCACTCCGCATCCGTAGCTGAATGGCACAAAGAACATCATAGCATAATCCGATCGCTGCTGCCTGTGAGATAAGACGATGTCGCGATGGAAGAGAGAATGTGACGCCAGCAGTGGGCTGTCCAGGCTGGTAATTGGGCACGCATGTCCAGTGGAGCGAGACAACACAAATCAGCGTGAAGGCTGGTCGATCTACAGTGCGCCCCCTGCAGATCGCGTCGTATTGCGGGTTACCTACGACAGTTAGGGCTTATCACAGTAAAGAGATCATCCGCGAAGTCACGCTGCTCGGTGCTGCGACTCTCGCTTCAGGAAGGTGGCATGATTCAGCAAATTGATTAAGTGGTCCTGGCGCATCCTCATCAAGCCTGAAAATTACGCACTCGAAGAGTGACAAGAGTCGTTTGTCGTTCGAACAAGCCCGTGCTCGCTGCCGTCGGTGAAACACAGGCCGATCTCCCAACCAACATCTTCAGGATCAAAGTGATAAGCAACTATTAACAGTGCCGAATCGGCAGTATGCTGCGCTGTTAAAACTTCGGCATGCCAATGGAATGCGGCTGAGTGCTCCACAGTTTTGCGAGCCGATCGTTTCCCAGCGTCTTCTAGCACGTATCTATAAGCATCACTGTTATCGAAACGGTACGGAGATGTGCCGAGTCTGCCGAGTCCCGACAGCTACTGGCTTGGCTTCCATCATCAATTTGAACCTTAAAAATCCAAGACCAGGTAGATATCCTGAATCGTACAAGGCTTCTTTAAAGTTAAAAAGGCAGAATCAATTGTACAAGTTCTATCTATTTCTATTATAAAACAAACTTAACCCAAACAAAGGTTGGCATGCTATAAATGACAGGAGAAGTGATGTCAATGTCCAGACTTTTGTGCAAAAATGAGTTGATACATGTATATGCAGTTAGGCATGCGAAGCAGATTCTTTCCCAAGTTTTCCAAGTGCTTTACTTCGCAAACGCACTTTCTTCCCCCATATATAAAACAAGACTGGAATGGGAATGATGGCGAATTCAGCGCCTGCAAGCACAATCCCTGCCACACGCGGAGTCAGGTCGCTGTAGAAACGATGTCCGACTTCCACGAGGCCCGCGGCAAGCAGCGAGCGACAGACAGAATTGGATACGAGGGCAGATGATGCGTATATCCCGTAGGAGACAGCAACGTAGTTTGTGCCGTATGTGAAGATTATCGTGTTTCCAAATCCAAAGAGAACAGCGCCAGTCATAGACGCAATCCAGGGGAGTGAGGCGGGCAAAGACGTCAGCGCAAAAATCAACTGCCCAACCGGTGCTATGACGGCGGCGATGATGATCACCAAAACCGACGCCTCAGGAGCCCGTTTACCAGTGAGAACATCCACGGGGTGCAGGTTGACAAGTCGCCGAAGTAAAGGTTCGCAAAGCACAGCGAGAGTGTTTCCGATGAAAACACCAAGGAATGCAAGACCGGATATCTCTGGTGACCACTGGCGGATTTGGAAGATTATTGGGTAGGCAACGACACAGAGGTAAAGAATTGCGTAGATGACCGAGATGTAAAAATTCCAAAACCACAGCACTGGTTCTGTAACACACAGTTTGATAGGTCGCCAAAGTGCAGTGCGCAGGCGTCTATGCAGCGGCATTGCGCACTCATCGTATTTTGACCACCATCGCGGATCCCTTGTTTGTTTGCGCATCTTTGCAGCTCGTTGACGAAGGATGACTGGTGAGTAAGATTCTCGTATGGACGACATCATAAGCAATCCAACCCCAGACGCTACCATGATGAACCAGCCATCCCCTCTCCAACCCCAACGATCGGTCACAAAGCCTCCCTGTCAAGAAAGATCTGTTAGCTTTTATTCAATAGCAGCAGGTTTTAAAACCATAACATACAATAATCGGCCCAGTAACCGGGCCATTCAACGTTCCAAACGAATAGAAGGACATGGCAAGCGCCGTGTGAGATTCCGGTACGATATCAACCAGGCTTCCAGGAGCAATGCTAACCATGACACCCCCCACAATAGACCTAATTATTTTCATATCATCAGTCAGCATCAACTATCATAACGATATAAGAATCTAGGAAGGTAGCCTACCCCAAAACGCGCACAATAAGGACAACGACAAAGGAATTAGCCAGGGCCGCTGCCGGTATCAACCCTATAAAAAGTAACAAAGCCACGGTATAAACTGGCCGTCGTCCAACAGTCTCTCCCAGCGGAGCTAGTACAAGAGACCCAATTGACCATCCTAGAAGATATAGAGAAATCCCCAGATTTGCCACCGTATCATCGGGAATTTTCAAGTCCACCATCATATCGGGAATACCACTGGAGTAACAAGTAGAGTATAACACTGTTGCCCAAGCGGAATATGTGATCGAGATAACAGCATACACTTGGTACCATTTACTCCAATTCTGAGCATTTTCAGGGTCGTTTTCGGTAAAGTCAACACAGAATTCCGGCATATATTTTTCACAAGACAATGAATCTGGAGAACTGGGAATGGTTTCTTGGTCAAGGAGTTGCTCAGTAGAGCAATGAAGTGAGGGAAGTGTATCATGGCTGGTTTTTGTTGAAAGACGGCCAGGCTCGTCTTCCGGTTCAGCCAATGTTTCCGTTTGTTGAATATTCGCTGGTTTTTCTATGAAAATAACCATTTTGAAGAGCCAATAAAATCATGGGCAAACAAATGAAATGAAATGAAATGCTATGTTCACTTGAGCAAGGCCTGAGGATGAAATGGCACCATTGCCCAATCCCTTTTATACGTACACCAGCACCAGTTGACCCATATTTAAGAATAATAATCAGCGGTCGCTGACGTTTGAAATTAGAAAATCAGAAAAGAAATCTCCACCGATTCGTAACAGAATACCAACATTCCTTGGCGGAGATCTTTAAAACGTCCAAATATTTTATGTGGAGTGTGCCTCTAGACCAAAACACCAATCCCTTGCTAGTCCACCTACGTAGTTAGTAGTTCTATTTCAACGTCGATCACTATTTTTAGTATTATGGAGTTCAATGATTTGCGAGAAAAACCAATGCTAGAATCCTTACTTCGACCGGATCTGACATATATCTGGACCTCGGGAGCAAGGAGGGCATGGATAAGCGTGAAACGCTCTAGTTTCCACCCGTCGCGTCAAAAGTGATTATGACTCACGTTGTTGATCAATTGGCAATATCATAGCTGGATTATCATTCTCTGTCCTACTATGCCAGAAGATGGGTGCATTTCTTAGCTTGTTACGCACACTGCGAGCCCTTGAAAGATAATTGGTTGCCCCGAGCCAATTCCCTCATACTCTGCGGAATAATCAATGTGTGGGTCTAAATAAGAACGGGTCTACTCTTTTTTTGTTATTAATTATTTAATTCGAAATATCAGGTTCATCGGTACATAGAATTGGTCGCAAGCCAGTCTTTTGAATGCATGTGATCTCAGATGGACTTGAGTTACCGTATATGGAGGACGTAAGCGTCCAGATGTCGTCAACTAATTCTATATTAATTGGTATAAAAAAGGCGCATATATTCAAGATTTTTTTCTTTTAGCTAAGAATAGTCTACATTTTAACACCATAAAACTAACAATGAGTGTTTCTGCGCAGCTTAGCAACTATTCTGATCTCAATATATCATCTTCTTTGACTACCTCAACGCGGTTGCGAGTTGTATCTTGCACCTTTATTATCCATTATTAACCTTGCTCGTACATAAGGATAGGGTGAGTTTACAGCATATTCCCCAATAAATCCACCCCCACGGTCAGTCATGAGATCAATAATATATCCGGCATGCTCATAGTTGTGATATCCTTTCGTGCTTGCTACATTAAGGTTGTTAGATCTTATTGAATTCAAAGAGAAAACATTGAATTTGATCAAATACTTGCCATCATGAGGTTTGGACCAAAGTCCATGCGGCATGAACTCAACTTTCTGTCCTTTGCTGTATTTTGCCATGGTCCCAGCTTTTCCAAATGCTTCTTAACAGCTTCAACCTTGTAAATTGCGTTGTGGCTTTGGCACTATTACAGTAAAGCCGATTGCTTCTGGCTTGGATGAAGTTTCAGATCACGTCAGTTAAAACATTGATCTCACCATCCAACGCCACAGGCGATTGCCGGATGATATTTCCGGTAGTTAGATTAAGATTTTCAAGTGCTACATGTGATACACGATCAATTGTGCAAAAATTCACTATTGATGCTCGGTACTATCTACTAAGCCTAGTTTATTCTAGATTTTATAGCCTCCTCAAGGCCCTGCGGGTTTATCTAGCGTTTGATAAATAAATCTCTCATTCACCGTATGCATACGGTCTTGGAGATCTCGCTCCCTGACCTATTCGCATCTGTCAGCTTCATTCTAGAAAATATATCATAACATACCAAGTATTGCCCTGTATGATTCCCGTTGTCGTCTTTGAGAAGCGATGAGATGACACCTTTGTGTCGGTATGGATCTGGGAGGAAGTTCCATTAGATTTTCTCGAGAATTTTCGGGGGGAAGGAGGAATGGTACTGTCAATCGGGCTATATTCCACCCATTGGCCGGGTTTATATTTATTCATTGCTGGATGATGTAGCCGAATAATTTTTTTTTAATTCTTGCTTGGTCACTTATAATTCATTTCTCATGAAAAATATTTAAATATCTGACAAGGCTTTTATTGTGAGTAATCTGCTATGATGTAGCGCTCTTATGTCATACATACACAATCGCCACCTAGATGTCGCCTTTGAGTTGGTTTAAAGTGTGGAGTCATTTCATGTTACAAAGTATAAAGTATAAAAGTATAAATAAATAATTGTAGTACGTATTTAAAGTTTTACATGTTAAGGTTTCAACTCTTGTTTTGGTTCGTTAGTCGAAAGAATGGTTGGTTGTTGACTAGTCAGGTCGTAAATGTTGGTAACGCATGGCCAGTGTACAAAGGGTAAATCACCATCAATTGATCTATAGCTGAATTACTTGTTGGTGTAGCTTGAAAGGAGATCTGAGGGAGCAATCATTGTATATAGGGATGCAGTAAAATGTTACCCCTTGAAAGGGATCGCCCACCCTTCAAATATTGCGAGCCTCCCATCTCCGCACAGAGAATATTTGAACCCATAAGAACTACAGCCTTGAATGATAAATAATAGTAGTGCTGTCAAGCAAGGATATACGAAAAATAAAACTACCAGTCCCCTCTATCGAGTATCATCAACCAAGAACCAGGGTGTTCTCTTAGGGTTTCCGACATTCCAGGGGCGCCGGCATGTCGATTTCAAAATCATGCACGGCCATCAAGGGCAAAAGAATGTGCCGACTGTTTATATTCATGGACTCTCCCTGCGTGGTAAAAGGTGGCAAGTCGACTTGAGATCATCCTACACATACATTCATTCGCCATGAAGTTGTCCACGATTCTGCTCTCATCAGCGTTGTTTGCTGCAGCGACTCACGCCACTACGTCAGTATCCACACCGACATCCTCTGCAGCAGAAACATCCAGGGAAACAAGCAGCAGCTCCGAAGAAGCTGGTTCCATCGAGGATGACGAAATCAGTCACCAGCTCTCCCTCGACGCGATCTCGCATGAATGGAAACAGATATGCGACAATGGCTGCCAGCCAGGCACGTGGCCCAGCGATGCCTCGTACATCTCGCAATTTGTCGTTCCGGAGCTGATCTCCATTCAATACAAACCCAATTGCACAGCGAGACCGGCCCATTTGAAATATCTGCGGGAGATCTTCGAGTGCAGCGGTCGACGGGACCTCTGTTTGGACATTGACAAGAAGACAAGAAAATGCCGCGATCAGGCGATGCGCAAGGTGACTTCGTCGTTGAAGCATATGGGAGAGGGTGGGATGGATTGTGAACGAGATGAGGATTGGAGGGAGGATTTCTATCGGTCGGTGCTGGATTTTATGAAATATTTCAAAACGAAGATGTGTCGAGGGGCGGGGGTCGATGGGATGAGAGATTGCAAGTTGATGGTATGTTCTTTTTTTTTTTTTTTACAAAAAAAGAAAGACTCAATTGTATGCTTGATTGACTAATCATATCTTTGTAGGGAACCTGTGTGTCGCCAATCACAGAGATTTGATTGTACCTACCTGGGGACATTTGAAGCGTTTATATGTGTAAAGTCAACTGTATCAGAACACGAGTTGCTTCACTGGTCGAGATAGGATGTTTCATCCTCATAATTCAAGAAATCAGCTTCGGCGGTAGCTACATGTATAAGGAAACGTGGAGATTGAAATAATTGAATCTCATTTCGTACGAACATCATCGGTCGTAGCATGGCATTACGTACAGTAAAGGAGCACAATCAAATCTCTGGCATAACAGCATCGAAATAAACCAGCCAGCCTCAAAAAACATACTGCCGCTGTTGGAGGAAGAAGATAAAAATAATCACATGCAGAAAGTTCAAACCAATAACCAATAAACCAGAAAACGCCATGCCCCACCAAACTCTCAGTCGCGCTTTTCGTGATTCCAAGCTCTTGAAAGATGAAAAATTAAAATGTAGTCACAGAAGAATAAACAGCTCATCATGCTCCAAACCCAGCGGTATCTATACGCCGGAAAAGAAGTGACTTAAAAAAGGGATATCATGTAAGTCAAGCTGGTGTGAAAGCACCAAAATGTCATGGCTCGCGGAGAAGTGACTGAAAATGATCTCACTTCACTCTCGTTGGAGATGATGTGCCCACACTCCCGACCCGGCCACTGATTTTGCGAACTCCCTTGGTTTCACTCTTACTGTCGGTCACTCGACGAGGACTGGAGCGGATTTTGCTGAGGGGGATTCCGACTTTGGCACTGCCAGGAGTCTTCTGTACAGGAGCCCCGGATTCCGTCCAGTTTTCTCGGTCTTCGTGCAACTCATAGCTGGCAGTGACGGTGGCTGAATAACTGATGGAGCGAGCAGGTGAAGCGCTAGGTGATCTGGACGCCCGCTTGGCAAGCATGCGCATTTGAATTTCCTCGTCACTTTCACTGGCGTCGGTAGCTCCGCGCGGAGCTCGTCGAGCCGAACTGCGGTCGGCAGGTCTGTCTCCTTCGTTACTAACAGCTAAAGTGCCTGACACATTGCGAGCATATGGGTGATGACGAGAATCTTTGCGATGAGACTTGCGCGGCTGGCCAGGCGTTGGCGCGGGCAGGTTCTCATCTGCACAAGGCGCTCCGCCTTCGTTATGATCAATTTCCCCGAGCGCTGATCTTCGCTGGGTACCGTTTGGCGGAGTTACTGTTTGTCCATTGCTAGGTCGTTGCTTGGTAGTCTGACGGCCGGGTGTGACTGGGGCGGCCAAGGCAAGCTTCTCGCGCATGCTATCCTCAAACCACCATTCTCTGAAAGCGCCTTGGTTGAGGTGGAGCCAATGCTGCTGTGGGCCGACTACCATGCCAGGGCGCATGAAGCGCATGAAAGCAATGACCTCGTTTGCGGTAAAGCCATATCGGTAAATCAGGTAGGCACCAATGAGGCAACCGGTACGACCCAAACCAGCCTTGCAGTGCACAGCAATTCCCCGGTTCTTCACAGTAATCATGTCGTGAGCCATTTTGATGAATCGTCGAACCAATGGTAAAGGAGGACATGTGCCATCTTCAAAGATCATGTCTATATGCTCGATACCGAGAGCAGTGAAATACGATGGGCAGTAGAGTTCCGAGTTGAGACGAACGACCAAGCCTACATCCCGAGACGCAAAGTGAACGAGCACGTTCTTGAAGGGCTGCGGGAGCTGCGACGCCATCACTTCGGAAGTGGACTTCGGAAGCGCAGCGTATTTGGCTGAGTTGGTAGGAATCGGCGCGACGGGCTGCTGCTGAGGCGACGCAAAAGCGATGAAGTGGGGTGTTATCCAGTTGAAATCTCCCATATCCACTCGCTCATATCGTTCGTATCTAGATTGCCATTTGTCAGTTTTGGCAAGGTCAATTCAGAGGTGGTTCACGTACTCTTCCAGGCTAAAGTCTTTCAGGCCACAAAGGGTTTCTTCTTTCGCCTTCCACACGCCATAGACAACATCTTGAATATTGAGCACAAAGTCCGCTTGGCTGTATCCAGCATCGCGGAATGGCATGTAAGGAGGATCGGCTTGGGCAATAGGCGCGAGAGCCAAATGCGGCGGCCACGATTGAATAAGAACCATATAACAGGCGACCAGACAAGCGGCATTCGCGCGGCTTCGGGCATCTGGCTTGCTCCAGAAAACGACGGGCTTATCAGAATTCGTCGGGTCTCCGAGGATTTCGTGAAAATGCACGGCGAACCGGTACAAGTGACCGATGTGGAGGGGGCCAAAGTCGGCGTGGAATGCGTTGTACAATAGGGTGTCGTCAACAGTAAAGTAGACAGGGAGCTTGCGCTTGGAGACTCTGACGGGGCTCTGAGGAGCTTTGGCCGATCGCTTGCTCGGAGACGATGTCTGCGGCGCGGGGAACGGAAACGGCGTGTTGGGATCTGGCGCAGAAGAATATGAGGCGAGGTACAGGCGATCTTGAAGCAGGTTAGCAAATTTTGCCTTTATGCGACGGCTGCATTGGCAGTTATATCACGGAATACCGTGCTCACGTGTGCATACCTTGGATGTACTCGATCACCTGTCCGTGAGCGGCCGCGGTGTGCGACGGCATGGTGGTGTCTGGCTAGTTCTTGAGAAGCAGAGCAACTGAGGCGGGTATTGAGCTTTCAAGCAATGAAGCAGGTGTCAAAGAAGTCGCAAGTTCACTCGGAGCGATTCTCGCATTACCCAGCAAGGCGAACAACACAGCAGCGGCGTCACGGGCGACGACGAGAGCGGCAGGGACTTAAGGATACAAAGCGTATGCGATGCAACGAGTAAAAGCGCTGGCTGCGAGCAATGCAGAGATGCGATGAAGAAGGAAGATGAAGTGGAGCAGAGAGAGGGAGTGTTTATGAGTGGGAGAGAAAGAGAAATGAAGCCGGAACAACAACAACAGGAAGGAAGACGATCGCCAGCCTCGATGCTGACTGGCTGCCGTGTTGTGGCGTGCCCGATGCGGTTAGCGCGACAGGGTTGGCAGGGCAACCTGTGGCAGCCTCAGGCACCAACGGCTACCAAGCCGTCCAGCCAATCGGCGGCCACAGCAGGGCTCCACTCCGGGACATGCGCCAAGCAAAACATCAACACGCAACTCAAAACACACAACAACACACCACCACCACAACAACAACAAACACTAACGCCAAAACAGCCCACATACTCGGTGACGTGACCTCGGCCTCGCCACCACCTGAAACACGTCTGCCGCAGGCTTCTGGAAGACTGGAACACCATGGCCCGTCCCTCCCCCGTTTCGGACCCATGGTCACAGCAACCTGATGAGCCCCTCTACCTGCCAGGACAACCACTTCCCAGTTGCTTCGACTCTCATCGTACGGAGTACATGCAGTTACGTGGAGGATATTCTTTGACGAGACCTGACGGTTGAATACAACTAAGGCCCATAGGCGACATCTCACCGCAGACCATCCTGCGACCTGCTGGTATCAGACCATGCTGCAAATGCGTATGAGCAGATTCATCACAGTTGAGTAATGCGGGACCAGCCGCCCGATGACATGGCCACACATCGTTAATAAATAAAATGCCGGATTGCTGAGCGATGGATACGTCTCACGCTCGGATCGCAAGGGATATCGAAGTGGACCGTGACAGCTTTGACAAACGTCAAAGCCGCGGGGCTTGGACATTGATCAACAGAGATGGACGGCCAAAACGGTGGCTTTGCTTTGAGCAATAACATTTCCCACTACAGGCATCATCCATGACCTGTCACCCGTAGTCTATACGGAGCCTCGAAGCATCTGCCAATCTAACTCGACTATCGTCGGATGATTATTCACTTTGCTCAGAACTTGTTGGCCGCGAGTTCCTTCATATACTACGGAGTAGACTGGTCATACGCATCGCATCGACTTGTTGTTGCGCTCAGAGTCGCTTGTTAAATTCAGATCAGCGCCTAGTCCCCGTCTGTGCTGGCAATTCACCGCCTGAGCGTCTCCGTACTCCGCAACTCCGTAAAGACTATTACAGAGTCACAGAGTGCACGCCCCTATTTTGACTGCCTCCACCGCATATATTAACCGCATCTGTGGTAGGTCCCAAATTTGCGAGTAATTTGATCGCCCACACCTGCTACACTGGTATACTACTACTGTTGGCGCCAAGCGCTCTAATAAGTATTGAATCACAAAACATATATCGATAACTCTATTTGCTATTTCCAGCTGCCCTACTCCGTACAAGGCCTCAAGAATCAATTGATCTCTCTTGACCCTTGCCCTGGGGCTCAAAGGCTAAATTGAAGATTCAAGCCACCAAACTCCCACGCACGTAATAATAATTACCCCGTTCGGAGCATAAGAATAATAAGCTTCCAAATTTCAACGCCCGAGAAAATTGGAATTTCGGTGCGCGACGCATCAGGCCTAGTTTAGGAGCCAGGTTCTGCGTAAAAGGAACTAAACCACGCGATCGCCAGGGCCAACTCACTCACCGTTGCGCCTCACTGGTCGACCCCCGCGTTTGGCTCGCTAGTTCCAATAGACCCGGTGGTAGCCTCCCTAACGGTCGAACTGTGGTCGGTTGTCTACTGTTTGTCTTGTTCCTCTTTGTCTTATCGATCGTGTCTTGTGGTTCTGCTGTTGGCCAATTCGTCGGTACATCGTGAGTCGGAGAATATGGAGAGCAGGCCCTCTCCGGAAGCATTTTGATATGCGCTTTGCAAGGTCAAAACGCTCAAAGAAATTATTTTCCGTGGGCTGTCAATGCATCATCTTATCTGGCCCACATTCGAAAAAAAGGCCGCCCCAGGACCGTTCAGACCGTTCATCTGGGGCTTCATTGTTGACTTGCTGCCATTGGCCGCGGATGCTGGTGGCCGTACGGACTACTGCGAAGAGACTCGTGTCTCAATTTCCCCATGTCGATCCTCATGATTGTGCTGGGAGCCGATCTCTGAACCAATGACGCTTGGTTCGACATGACGAGCAGTAAAGTAAGCACATGGCCCGAAAGGGGCCAACCCGATCTATGTTCGCATGAGTATATAAAGAGCGTGGGATACCTCTCTCAGTCTCTCTCCTCTCCATCACAGACGATCTCTATCTTTTTTTTCAAGTTTATTCAAACTCAAGTCACTCTTTACAAACCCAACCTAGTCACTCTTTCACAATGAAGTTCACTGGAATTGTCTCTCTCGCCCTTGCTGGCGCTGTCTCTGCTGCCGCCATCCCTCGCGACAGCACTGTGTCCACCACCGTTGACGGCCTCGTCAACCAGGTCAACAACCTTTTGAACATGGTTGAGCCTGCTGTCTCGGGAGCTGTCCAGCAAGTTGACGGCAAGCTCGACCTCACCACCCTCCAGTCCGAGCTTGCCTCGATCCAGTCCAAGCTTGGTGGCCTCCAGGGTCTTCTCCCCGGCCTCCCCCTGAAGCGTGACGCCGTTGGCGGTCTTGTCAACGGTGTCGAGGCTGCTGCTGCTCCTGTTGTCGGCACCGTTGAGGGTGCTGCTGCCCCAGTTGTCAACACTGCTACCGGAGCTGTCAGCCCCCTCCTCAATGGTAAGACCCAATTGTCTTGTCTCTCATCTGCATACTTATTCGCTAACTTTTGGTAATAGGCGTGACCTCCACCACCAAGCGTGACGTCGTCCCCGGCGCCCTCGGTGCTGTCAGCGGTCTCCTGGCCAACCCCCTCAACACCGTGGACAACCTCACTCCCCTTGCCAACAACCTCTGCAGCAGCATCGAGAGTAAGTGCACTGGGTTTAGGAAATAGTACCCATGCTAACGAACTTTTCTATAGGCAAGGTCCCATTGCAGCAGACCATCCACGAGCTCACTGCCCTCACCCAGGGTGTTGCCAGCTACGTCGAGCTTCCTCTTGCCCTTGTCCAGCTGTAAGCGGTGGACCAGAGGATGAATGATAGTGCGCTGTTACTTCTGATAATGTATATTGAGCCATATACCCTTGGAGCGGATATCCCACTCGGCAGCGACGTAAAGTGTTGGGTAGTGTAGATTATTTACATTCTAGATATACATGTTGAGGCTCCCAGTGGGCAGCCATTTACGATTAATTACAACAATTCAATGTTGACTCTTGAAGTTCAATTGCTTGAACTTTATTTTTTTTATTTCTTGTTGCGCTACATATCTGGTATCATTAAATTGACGACATCTAACATATTTAGACGTGATATTTAATCACGTTGGTCCACCCAAGTCCTCGCCGATAAATAGTAGATCATCACTATCCGGCCAATTCACATTCCATTGCATCGGATCCCATATCGAAAAATCGAGGTCAAAAGTCGGCTCCACCACCTCGGGCGGATTTCCTGCAGCCACGGCTTCCCGGCTATCGCGTTCTGTTTGTGCAGCCGCATGCCGTAGATTTGCTTTGAAGATGCCCCTGGCCGCAACATCTGCGACAAAGTTATTAGACATGAATGACTCGGCTTTGCCCAAGAACGGCGTGTCTTTGTTCCAGTCTTCGTAGTCAATCATGTTCTCGATGATCCTGCAGACTCGGACGCTTTGAGACCGTCGGTCGTTCGCTGTCTGAGACATGTCCCTCATGAGCGTAAAAGTCTGTCTGATGATATTTCTGATGCTCGTCTCATCGATAAGCTCGCTGGGCGCAGTCCCAAGAATGCGTAAGAGGAAGAAGACTGCGTAGCTTGCACAGCGAAACACATGGAATGTTCCTTTGCTCAGCGTGTCGGGAAATGTATTCAGCACGATTAGGAGCTGCCTCGCCGTGATACTGCTATGGGTGATGATTTCATTCTCTGGATGGAGGTTTTTCAGCGGCTCGGCTTTTTTCCGGTCGAGAACGTAAGAGTACAGGCTGAGCCGCGCGTCGAGGAATGACACTTCATCGGCAGGAGACCATTCGCACGCGTATCTGTCTTGGACCATGAAAAGCTCGTTTTCAAACACCCGCACAAGCGGGATGGGATCCGCCGTGAGCCCGGTGGCCGAGGTCTCACATTCTCCCAGGGCAGTTGCAATCTTCGAGGTAACGAGAGCGATGTGAAGTTGAATCTTCGTAGTCGCTGGTACCCCAGGCATCGAACCATTCAAGGCGTGAAGGACTGTGTGGTCGATCCTGATGGAACTTGGCACCCCAAATCTTGAAGTATGCCTACAAAACAGTCAGCGAGCTCATGAACAGCTCAGGAGTAATCCTACCATTGATCCACGATAAAACAAGACAGCCAGGTTGCTGTCCGATTTTCCATGGTTCCGATATCCGAAGCCTTTGCGGCAAATAAAAGGAATGGATATTGTGGGCGATGCAAACCAAGAGACCGTGCCATGGAAATGGCGACTGAACAGTACATTGAAAACGGCTCCTTGTTCATGTCTTCATGGGGAAAAGACCAAACACAGAGTAGAAGTAAAGCTTGAACAAGGTAGATGGACCGCGTACCAAGGATGAGGACGTCTGCTATCAATTGCCTTAAAAGAATTTGTAACCGAGCGTAGTCAGATGCATACTTCTCCGAGTCTTTGCTCGCAATAGCCAATACGCTCCAGAACAACAAGGGTTCTTTCTCGTAGCAATTGACTGCAGTAGCAGGGTCAAGCAACAGCGGGAAGCTTGGGTGTAGGTGAGAATAATACCTAAAGGATTGTGAGCGAGCAGAAGATGAAAACACCACTTACTTATCTTACTCTTCTAACAGTTCTGCTACAACACTGGATGTGAGATTGACGCCGGTAGCCTCATGGACAAATCGAGTAGATCTCTTCCCTCCGAAGCGCAATTCGGCAGTTACATTTACTAGGGAAGAATCCGAGCCAGGTAAAGGCCGATCCGGTCTCGACGACAAGTCAGTCGGCTCGGTACCTGATTCCTCGGAACGGGGGGTCCTGTATGCAGGATCGCCTTCTTCATATCCATGGCGGGGTCCCAAACTATGTTCGATTCAAATGTTAGATTGAAACTACGGCATAAAAGCAATGGGCTTACCTTCTCTTGGATATTCGCTTGGATATCCTCTTGAACGAAGGGTCAACAGAGCACCGCTCCCCTGCTTTTTCGCAAGGCGAGCAGGATGCAGGGAATTTTTGACTGGCATTACATTTCACCTGGAGACATTAATTAACTTTCACACCGGCGGGTTAGTTCCAAGAGCAGGGACCACTGGTTCTCACCTTCATCTGGCGGCATCGCACACAAGGCACGCCAGCCCGGCGCGGCTTGAGACGAGAGGTTGAATTTGCAAGCGAACGAGCCGCTGTAGATTGAATATTGTCCATTACTATAGAGCAAAAGGCGGTGGCCACTGGCACATCGAGTCATGAATTATTAATGACGAACATTAACTCGTTGTTAAGCCACGGTAAGAGTAAACGAGGGTGGCCATGAATGAATGTGTCGACGTTTCCGGCCATTTCCGGCCAGTTTCGCTGCTTGTAGCGCAATCTCGCTGCTTGAATCAGGCCCCCGCGTTATTGTTATGCATTATCCCCGACGCATCGGATCAGCGCCGATGAGCCATTTGGGTTAATTTTCTTCTATTTCTTTTTTTCTTCTTGTTTTTTGGTTTGCTGATCTAATAATGTACGACGTAAATCCGGTGCTTTCTTCCTAACTTACTACTTCCCTGCATCCGGTCGAGCCGGGCCTTATACACTTGCTTCTACTTATACCTCCATTTTCTCCCAGCCCTATCTTAACCATTGACACCATCGTCAGTCTGGGTACTTGTGAGCGTGACCTTGGTTAGATCACATCCGAATAGTCCGGGTCTGGAGCAAAGACAAAAATCCTACAGTTGCGGGGCCTTGCATTTCCGAGATCTACTATACAACCCTAACCCTAACCCTCACCATTCGACAGAGCTTCGATCTTTTACGCCGATTGAAGCTCTGTCTCCATTTCGACCTCTTGTGACTACAGCAAGCCTTTGAGTACTTCCCACGAGCTTTACGATCATTTACCGGCCCCATGTGGCTGTTAACTCGAGCAGCCTACGCGACACTTTTCTTCGCGTCCCTTTCTATCGCCCACGGTGACGATGAATCAATGGATATGGACATGCCAGCTACCTCCCCAGCTGCTCCAACAGCTTCCGCCTCACAGAATGCCCAAAGCTACTTTGCCTATGGCCAGCACTCGAACACCATCCTGGCGCACATTGCGCTCATGATTCTAAGCTGGTGCTTTGTTCTTCCTGCAGGTAAGCTACTTGCCAAAAAGTACTGAAATCGCAACTAACTCGGCGACAGCTGTTCTACTTAGCGTTGGCCGCTCGCGCCTTGCGCTCCCGTCGCAGTTCTTGTTCCTGGTCTTTAATGCCCTCGGTCTGCTCTTCGGAGTCATCTATAATAGTCAGACTCCCGATCTGTACGAAAACAATGCCCACCACAAGATCGGCTGGATCGTGTCATGGGTCATCAGTGTGCAGGTCGTTATGGCCTTGATATTTGAGTATGCTGGCCGTGGCGAGTCCAAGCAGTCGCAATCGAGATCTTTTGATCGCGCTACGTTCCTCCCTGTCGCTACGGATGAGGAGGAACATCCCTACCCGACTAGAGCTATACACAAGTACCGCTTGTCCCGCAACAGTAGCCAGGGAACTGAACCTAGCTCGTCTATTCCCAGTCCTTCATCGCCATCCTGCGAGTCGCAAGCCGAGTACGACAGCTTTGAAAAACCTGAAGAGCTTCATTCGAAGCCTTCCGGTCCGCGTGGCTGGTTCTACAGTTCTATTGTCGATCGGCTCCTCTTAAATTACGTGCCTGGAATAGTCTCGAACCGCGTCCTACGCATTTTCAATGGCGTATACAATGTGATTGATCGGATCATTCTTCCCTTTGGCTTTATTGCTATTACCACCGGAGCTATTACTTATGGCGGTATTTTCCATGGTATCGAGGTCTTTAACGGTCTGGCGCACTTTATTAAAGGCGGAATCTTCTTCTGGTATGGTATTCTCACTATTGGGCGGTTTATTGGAGCCTGGGCGGACTTGGGATGGGCATGGAACAAGAAGCCCCCAGCGGATGTCGTCGGTTGGAAGGCAAAGGTCCCCTCGGGCGAGTTTGTGGAGTCGTTCGTCATCTGGTTGTATGGCGTTACCAATGTTTTCTTAGAGCATCTAGCCGGCCGGGGGAAAGCGTGGTCTGCGAATGATATGGAGCACGTCTCAATCTCTATTATGTTCTTCGGTGGTGGTCTTGTCGGCATGCTTTTTGAATCCCGGCGTATTCGCGACGCGCTTAACAGTACCCTGTTGGGATCCCCTACCTATGAATGTGACTATGAGGACTGGCAGCCTCCTAAATCACAGGGTGTTCCCCTTAACCCGATGCCGGCTCTTATCATCCTGCTCCTGGGTATGATAATGGGATCGCACCACCAGGACAGCATGACTTCGACTATGGTACACAAGCAGTGGGGGAATATGTTTGTTGGATTCGCGATTGCTCGTGGAATGACATATATCCTGCTGTTCCTGCGCCCGCCAACCTCGTACCTCCCGGCTCGCCCTCCCACCGAGATCGTGGCTGGATTTTGTCTTATGGCTGGGGGGCTCATCTTCATGCTAAGTGTGAGTGGTTTCCGCGAATCCCATACGGGCACCTTACTGACATTGAATAGGCCCGGGAAGTGATCCAGGTCATGGAGTTTTATGAGCTGGACGCCATGTTCACCTTTACTGTAGGCATGGGCTTCACGGCCTTCATTATGTCGCTGGTCGTTTTGAACATCGCAATCAAGGCGTGGGCGATGAAGCGCGAGCGAAAACAAGAACGGCTATCTTCAAGATGATGAGAAGGGGAGATTAAAATATAAAGGGCGCCATTCTTATGTTAAGATATGAACTGGATGGTATATAAAAACTGAAATACAGAAGAAGGCAAAGGAACATTGAAAGAAGGGTGGAAGAGGGGGCGAAACGAAAGATGTCCATTACACATGTATGGATGCTCTGTGATTGAAATAACTCCCTTCGAGCTTTTAATATTTATATAGAGTTCAATTAATAGTATAATTTTTTAAGTTAAAACACATTAGATAAAGTTAGTTAATGTGCAGATTCCAGTTCAGAAACTCTCAATATGACATCACCCCAAGATCCACTATTCAGGAGGCGTAACCCTAGCAGATGACAAGAGCCAAAAACCTGAAGATGGATGATAGGTCATCCTAGTTATCGATTCGACAGGTAAGGTAGACCAGAGGCTCGTGTTTTGGGATCGGGGGCGTTGGAGTCCGCGCATTGTCGGACCGGTCTCAATATACGTCAGCTGTGTAGCATTTGCAGTCAGGTCAGTCGGAGATTCTTTACCATGCACCGATAGATAAAATATTACCAGGAAAATCTTCCTAGACAAGTTTCAATCACCTTGGAAGAGACCTGGCCGATGCCGGCGCAGCCAGCCTTGCACGTGTGTACGCACACGATATCGTTCCTCAAGGTCTAGATGATGCTCGTTGAAAAGATACACCGAAAATAAAACCATTAACGCGACTACCATCAGTGAGATGCGCACACCGTTATGCATGATGAAAGCAGAATCACGAATTCAATGTTCGAGAGACGTGCAAACAGCGACTGTGTGTTCTCTGCCCTCAATGAAAATGGCTCAGATATCGTAGCGTAAGTGGCGAGCAAGTTGATAAATAGGCAGCAAGATAAGAAAACTTGGCTATATTACTTTGATACGCATTCGGAAGTAAGCCTCTGTTGATTACGAGTCCATCGGCGTTATTGAATCCTCGGATGGCCTCGGCCGCTCTATCCAGCGAACATCCGGCGATAATCCAACAAACATCTAGCGAATTTCAGCCAAGCAAATTTACATTGCAAGATTACTCTTTTCTATTTTTGTCTTTGACTTACGCTCCTTCTTCGTTTTGAATTTGTTTTGCTCTCCACTTGGTCACTCCTTATTTATTCTCTCTTCCCTGTTCTCTCGCGCGCTCGAGATTGGGTTCTAACATGTCTACCTCCTCTTCGACTCTATATCCCAGTGCTAAAAACAATCAATCGCCATCTACGCGACCATCGAGATCTTTAGGTCTAAAAGACCCGTGATACTAGCTCGTCGCCGAAGCGATTCGGTTCAATTGACTTGTCACATTTGTCTCCCGATTAGACCATCATGCGGCGCCATCTCTTGATCTTTCTCCTGGTCATCTTTCTGATTCTGTTTCTGCTGGTTCGCAGTGTATCGACGCTGCTATCGCTACTCGTCGAAGATGCCTCTGCCGACGCGATTCACCGTACTGAGTTGCCCTCGACAAACTCCAGCCTGATCGAACAACACCCCCAGCTCATCCCTAAGATTATCCACCAGACCTACAAAAACGAGACCATTCCCGAGGTTTGGGTCGATGCCCAGCAGAGCTGCATTGACTTGCACCCGGACTACGAGTATATTGTACGGCCCTCGTGAACCGCCCTGAATCCGTGCTAACGATTGTTCCAGCTGTGGACGGATGAAAAGTCGCGCGACTTTATTGCTGCTGAATATCCCTGGTTCCTCGAGGCCTTTGACGGCTATAAATACCCTATTCAACGCGCAGACTCGATCCGGTATTTCGTTCTGGCACACTATGGCGGAACTTATATCGATTTGGACGACGTACGTATTTCTCAGCAATAGTCACATTTGATACTAATAGTCTAACTCTCGCCAGGGCTGTAATCGTCGCTTAGATCCCCTGCTCACCTACCCTGCGTGGTTGCGCCGCACTGTACCCACTGGTATCTCCAACGATGCAATGGGCTCAGTGCCCCAGCATCCCTTCTTCCTGCGTGTGATCGAATCGCTTCAGCAGTACAACCACCACTGGCTCCTCCCCTACATCACCGTTATGTACTCGACCGGGCCACTGTTCTTATCAGTGATCTGGAAAGAGTATATGCAAGAGTCCCCGTCCGAGAAAAGCCGTGTCCGCGTTCTTATGCCGGATGAGTACAAGAAGCACTCTTGGAGTTTCTTCACCCACCACACTGGAAACAGCTGGCACGGCAAGGACGCGCGTTTCATTTTCTGGGTAAGCATATTCCGAAACACTGGGCCGTTTGATCACCGCTAACAAACAACATAGATGGGCCAACACTGGATGTTCCTCACTTTCTGCGGCTTCCTCCTCGCCGCTGTCGTCGGCTTCTGCCTCTTCTGGGCCTATGGTCGAATCGTGGTCTATGGGGCCCAGCATCGCTACAACTACATCAAAGATTTTTCAATAATTAGCCCGTCCCCTTTATCCTCGCCTTCGCGACGCGCGCTGCTAGGGAGTGTAAGCTTTAAAGAAGACGAGGAGGCCAATGAGAGCCCATACGAACTCGATCGCCGCGACGACTGAGAGGTTGGATTTCGCAATGTATACTATGTAAATTTATTGGTTAGACGACTAAATTGTACTTACTAGTTTTGATTTAAAGATCGTTACATATGTAGAGCCGCTAACCCTAACCCTAACCCTAAACAACTTAATGACATCTTACAATGTCTTCCAGTCATATGCATTCTCCCAGGCAGCTGCAACCTTTAGGCAATCCACGTCCGAATACTTACGGCCTACCAGCTGCAATCCAGCAGGAAGCTTGACATTGGCATCCTCCTTAGCAGGAACAAAGCCCACTGGGATCGAAAGAGCTGGGTGTCCAGAATCTGTGGGCAATTTTTTAGTCACCACACATCGATTTGAAAGAAGACTCACTATCGAATGGCGATGTGTTTGCTATCATGCCCGTTGTTCTCATCGCAAATTTCAGCATGCCCTGTTCGTAGCCATTCTCTGGGAGTTTCGGGGCTGGGTGTGGTAGTGTAGGCATGACTAGGATGTCGAATTCTTCCAACGCCTTATCATAGGCGTCCTGAACCGGAGTCAGCTCAACTTCACGAATGGTAAGTAGAAGTGTGAGTGACCTACGCTGATAAACTTCTGGAGGTTCATGCATTTTCCTTGATGCGCCGGTCCGTGCTTCTCCGAAAACCATAGGTGGTTGAGATACAAGTTGGCTGCTCCAGGGCCAAGAGAGTCGAACTGTTGTTGAGTAAGGCGGGGACCAACTAAAGCCAAGCGATCAGTCATATAAAGCTGCTTTCTTCCTTCCATCCCGCCTAACAAGGCTTGTCGTCCGCAAGGGAGCGCAGTAGAGCACATCCAGACAAGAGATGCTAATTTGTGCTCGGGGATTGAGACTGCCGTCACCTTTGCGCCGAGTGCTTCAAACTTGCCCACGGCGGCCTGGACGCACTTGACAATGTTTTCATCCTGGCCGTCGATCTGGAAGCCTTCTTGGAGAACCCCGATGTTGATACCACTCAGCATTTCGCTTTGTGGCTTCACCACGATCTCGTCGACAAGCTTGACAAACTGTAGCCTCTCGTCATCGGGTCCCAGTAAAATCTGTCGGTCATCCCATCCATCTGGGCCGGCAATCGCCTCTAGAAGCAAGGCACAGTCCCGCACTGTACGTGTCATCGGCCCCGCGTGATCAATCGCTGCATCCAGGTTGATTATGCCCGTATACGGCACCAGACCCCAGGTCGGCTTGAGTCCGACAATTCCACATGAAGCTGCAGGGATTCGAATACTGCCGGCTTGGTCGCAGCCAATGGACATGTCTACAGCACCGGTCCCTACGAGGCGACCAGAGCCACTGCTGGAACCTCCAGCACTGAAGCCTTCAGCCCAGGGGTTGTGTACATTACCAGTACAAGCGGACGCGGATAGACCCTCGAAGCAGGCATTTTCACACGCTAATAGGTATGGATCAGCAAAGAGAGCATCAACTATAACGATGGTGTCAAGTTCATCCTACCGGCCTTGCCCACGATGATGCCGCCAGCATTCATCACGCGAGTCGCGACGGTGGCGTCAATTTTCGGCGTCCACTCTACCATCGATGTCCCGTTTGTGCATGGCACCCCAGCTAACGCTATATTGTCCTTCAAGGCGATCGTTCGACCCTTGAGCAAGTCGCTAGTCGGCGCTATGCATTTCGCAGTAACCTGTTGACGTCAGTATACGGAGCCTGTGTAAATGCGATTTCTGACCTTTGCTGCCCACCCGCCGAGATCGTTGTCTTCAGGTACGTGAATATCAGACCGTGGGTACTTGCTGAGGTTGGGAATGGGGATAACACAGCTGTCGTCCGGCAGGTTTACGATTATGGCTTCGAGACCGCTGACGAGCGTGACAAAATCCGCTGCCATTTGATCCGATAGCTTTATGCCCCCCTTGGCAGCAATGTCCACGACATCTTCTACAGCTACACGCGGCGCCTCAGTGTCGACTCTGACAATAGACATCACAAGACTTTTCGAGCAGAGTTCTGCAATAATCAATGTAAAAATGGAGCTAAATATCAGGCGAGAGCTTCGATTCTACTTCAAGCACGGGGCCAGAGCTCGTGACTTTAAATACTAAACCAGAAGCTCACTCTATCTCGCCGTTCTCTAAACCGTGGTGAATTACCTGTCCCATTGAAAGGTGACTTGCATACCGATTTGGGTAGAAGAGATCCACTCGGGCCAATCTCCGACTAGGTTTACATTGTCGGACTTTTGCGCTCCCTAAGTGGGCCTTTGCTCGACTCATGCATTTTTAATTGACAAGCGTATCGCGAATGTATCATCTCGATGGACCAAAGACGACTCCAGAGCAAAGCATAAGAAAATTTGGCCACTTAGGAATTAGCGGTGGTCGCCAACTTGCGATATCGGCAGCTTGATCCTTATATACCGAGACTGTATTGAGCCTTTCTTTCAAGACAACCTGTCTGCATTTCCATCGTGCTTTTCTAGCACTGCGCCAGTAACAGATTTGTCACCACAACCTTCGCACCATGACGATTGGTCTTGCGGGATTGGCAGTGCGTGTACGAGCCTTTTCTTGTCGAGCCTGGCTAATTTGTAGCTAGAAGTGGCCCATTAGCAATGAGGTACCAGATTTGACTGGTAGGGTTGCTTTGGTCACAGGCGCAAAGTTTGTTAGCCATGTCCTTTTCTACTCTCTTTACTCTAATGTATTACAGCTCTCCGGGAGGAATGGGCTTCCACACAGCCTACCAGCTGGCCAGCAAAAACGCAAAGGTGTACATAGGGGCCCGAAACGCATCAAAGGCGCAGTTTGCCATACAGGAGATGAGAAACGAGAACCCGAGCATTACCGAAGATCAGCTAGTACCCTTTGTCGCCGACTTGGGTGATATCAAAGCGGTCCGAGATGCTGGTCGGGCCATGTTGCAGTCTGAGACCAGGCTAGATATCTTGGTTCATAATGCTGCCATGTAATTGCGCACTCTCTACCGGTATACACTTCCTGTTTCATAAAATACTAACATGCTCTCTAGAATCTCGATGCCAGTCGTGATAAATTCAGATGGAATTTCAGTTTCTTTCGCCACCAAGTTAGTTCAATGTTTTCATTTGGTCATCTTATTTTCTACAATATATACTAAAATTTTTAGCCACTTTGGTCCCTTTGTCTTGACAAATACGCTTATGCCTCTCTTGAAGCAGGCGGCAGAAATTACTGGAGATGCTCGTGTTGTTACGGTATAGAGATTTCGTTATGCTATATAATGCTCTGGCTCATTGCATCGCAGATCTCGGCAACAGCATACAAATTTCTACCTCCGGGTGTTCGGTTTGACTCTATAAACAGCTTCAATCTGGAAATGGAGCCTACTACACTTGGCGGTGCAGACTTCACTCGATACAGTAAGAAATTCTTCCCAGCTGTTCTAGACAGGATGCCTGTCGTTTTTTGTTTTTGTTTTTTTCAACTAATTGGTCCGCAAAGGTTTATCAAAACTCGCGAATATACTGTTTACAACGCACCTCCAGAAGAACTTTGACGCAGCCAACATTAATGCTATCTCAATGGCCATTCATCCCGGCCTAATTAAAACAGGTATTAGCCTTATTACACCCTACTATTGGATTTATACTGATCATCACCTGCCGTATTGCAGATGGAGTTATTAATTGGCTACCGGCGGATTATCTTGAGGGTAGGCTGACACCAGCTGAGGGAGCTGTAACAGCGCTGTTTGCAGCCAGTAGCCCCAAAGTATTCGCTGAGAGGGATTTTTACAAGGGCGCGTTCTTGGTTCCTCCGGGTTCTATAGAAGCGCTTGTTGGCGATGCCAGTGACGATAAACTTGCCCAGGAGCTTTGGGTGACATCTGAGCGCATCGTGGAAGCTGTGTATGGCAAATCTGAGATATGACTGAAAGGAACCAATGCTTCAGGACAACAAGGAGAGTGAATTAGGAGAGATAGGTCTTGAATGATTAGTCATTAATTAGGATTATTCAATAAGGCAACTTGAATAAGTTCTGCCCTTAATACTCCTGGATCAATGTTGAGCTACGCTCTAGTTGAAACAGGCCGAATTTTGGCAAAATTGGGCTTGAAGAGTTTCCTATAGTTCATTTGGATAAATATCAAAAGGTAATTAAAGCTAAAGACTTGGTCTGCTACGATACAGAATCTGTAAAGCACGAAATGAAGAAAGTGATATAAGAGTCGACGACGTTGCCTTCCCTCTCCGTTACCCTCTCTGCACATTCTGCACAGACAGCGTGTCGAGGTAAGTCGGAGCGCCTTCGGTTCGATGCTTACTTTTCATCACTATGCATCTTCGCGGTGAGGTTTTCTACGGGTGCATCGACCCTATAGTTCATGGTCGCGCGCAGATCGTCTAGGAAGAAGGATGCCAGACACGCCGCCACACCGAACGGGATTGCAATGTAGTAGACTATGTGTAGTGAGTCTGCGTACGCCTGCTTCATGGCCACTATCCCCGCGTCGATGATGGTGGAATTGACCCCCGGAGTAGCAGAAACTGCTGCCATGTCCTGCGCCGTCAGAGCGCTAATGAATGTCGACACCTGTTCCGCTGCCAGGCCCGCTTTGATCACGGCACTGCCAATCTCAGCAGGCAGTTTGACTTCGAGACTGGAGCCGTATGTCGCACCGAAGATAGCCGTGAACACCGTTGCGCCAACAGCGCGGGCAGAAGTCGTGACAGCGGTGGCAGTGGCGATTAGGTGATGCGGCGTCGAGAGTTGGACGCCCGTGACGATGAGAATAAGCGGAGCGCCAAAGCCAAGACCGGCGAGGCCAGCAAAGATGAGGCATCTCAGACCGTCATGAGGCTGGATGGTGGCGAGGCCGACAAGCCCGCCAGTGTAGATTAAGAACCCAGCGAACAGAGGCGCGCGAATAGTCCGGGACCGCATGCTCCAGTAACCCCAGGCGGCGGTAGACAAGCCTGAAACAACCCAGAAAGGCAGTCCACGAACGGTGAGGAGAAACGGATCGTTTTCAAAGAATTCAGATGTCCTATTTTATTAGGCTACATCTGATAAAAGCAGAGTATGAATGAGAGGGATTGGGGTACTCACATGATAGGATAAAAGAGGACATATGAGAACAACATTATTCCTTCGATAAACATGAGGAAAATGCAGATGGCAAACGTACAGCCACCTTCTTTGCCTCCTTGGAAGAGCCCATGATGCAGAATCCCAGTCTTTGTGCATTTCCACTCATAGACGCCAAAGCTAACGAGGGTCAACAGCCCAACTATCAGCACAGACAGAACATGGGCGTTGGTCCATGAGAAAAGCCCGCCTCCCAGATTGAGCGCGACAAGGAACAAGGATAGACCGGCCGCGAGTAGAAAAAATCCTGGTAGGTCCAGGCTGGTGAGCTTCTGCCAGAAGGAGAGATGATCAAGCCGAGTATGTCGCTTTGGGGGTCGGTAGCAAAAGAAAATGCCGATTGCAGTCACGCCCCAGAGGGCCATTTGCGCCCACTGTCGACGTCAGCTTGCTACTCATGGTTTCATAGGTAGGAATATGGCAGACTTACATAAAATTTCTTCCAACCATTTACCTCATCTGTCTTGGTGAATGCTCCGATAACCAATGGGCCAGCCACTGCACCGAGACAAGCGGCGATATTCATTATTGCCTGAGACACTATAGTCAAAACTTCAATACAGAGGGCCCCAGATGGATAGATAAAAGCATCATCACTTACTAGGTCTCCATTTTCGCGGCAAGATCTCACTCGGTACGGCAAAAGACAAACCCACAGACGAAAAGCCAACGCCAATGAGTATCGTAGCCCCGATCAACCGGTAGATATCCGTCGAGCCTGGTGCAATGGCCGCTCCGATGAACGAAATGGCTGAAGTGCTTACCAGAAGCAACTTGCGCGCCTGGAACATATCGGACGTGGAGGAAACGAGGGGGGAGATGACGGCTTGCATAAGAGTAAGGGAAGCAGAGACCCAGGTCTCGGATTGAACGTTGTTCAAGGAAATGCCAATATACGACAGCTTTAATTTGATAGTCAATTAACATTCTCGTCATCGAAAAGGGGGAGCTTGCTTACGACAGAAGGAGGGCCTTGAAGTGCAAACGTCTGAACAAAATTCATCATGAACATGGAGGCTAGCGCGATCCATGTTCGGAGGTGGATGACAGGTTCTTCATCGACGTTGTTGTAAAAGAGGTTTCCCGTAGCAAAGCTAGTGGTATTTTCGACGTCTCCGATGTTGATGCTTTCACCCCGGGAAAGTCCAATTGGGATATCGGCGTGTTCTTTGGCGGTGGGTTCGCCCATGTTGCTCGCTGTTTGAGGAAATATTGGTTGGAACACTGTATCCAGGTACGCAAGGAGATGTTCTAGTACTTGAGTATAATTTGAAAGTCCCCGGGTTACTGGTAAATACATGTAGGATTTCAACAGATCACGACCGGAGTTGTCCCCTGTTAAAATATACCTGGTTATCGGGATTTATTCTTTGGATGCCCCGAATGCATGATTTGGTATACTTTGGCGTCTAGGAATTTAGGTTAGATAGGCCTAGATGGCATCTTCGGCAAACATTAAATGTAGTGAAATTCATTGAAAAGGTATGTACTCCAGCGATAAGAACATGGATAGATTGTCAGCCTAAATGGCGTCACTAGCAACAATCACAGGTATTAATGATTGTCGGAGATCTGCGAGTGTCGGACATTTGCGAGCAGACCGAACTAAACGACATACTAACCATTTCTAGGAGTGGCACCTCTTTTTCAGCCCAATGAGATACTTAGATCTCCTTAGTAGGGCTTTTTACTTGGAGTTTGAGGGGGTTGAATCGTAAAAAGCGGACCCTCATGAGTCAAGAAATTGGTGTCGGAAATCTGCGACTCACCAACATTTGCTTGAATCTGACGCCGGCCTCGAAGTTGAGATGCAACTTTCATCTAGCCTGTAAATGACAGCACCGGGACCTTATTCGACGTACCTACGGGCCCATATTTTCGAATTTTGAAAAGCGAGAACGGCCCCGGCGTCCAGCGCCCAAGTACAAAACAGTCGTTAAATGCCTAGGTTGGTAGCATAGTGCACAGCTTCACGACAATGGCAGTCATCTCTTCAGAACTGCCCTGGGAACCCATCGTTCGCCGCAAGCAAAGCGATCGAGACGCCTGCATCCCGTTACAATGGCGCATATCGTCCGCTTACTTGCCAAAAGACCCTCCGTGCTTCGCGGACGGTCTTCAAAATGTACTAGATGTTCCTTCGAAAATCTTGTCCAAGGAGGAAATTGACATCACCGAGCACTACACCGTTACCACGTTGCTCGAGGAGATATCACGTAAAAGGTTCCCCACCGAGACGGTGATAGACGCCTTTTGTCATCGTGCTGCGGTGGCACATCAGTTAACAAATTGCTTGACCGAGCCCTTGTTCAAGCAGGCTGCAGAACGTGCGAGGTTTCTGGATCGATATATGGATGAGCATGGGACCACTTTCGGCCCTTTGCACGGCTTGCCAGTCAGTGTCAAAGATACCTTCGATATTAAAGGAGTCGATAGCTCCACAGGTTTGGCCGCATTGTGCTTTAAGCCGGCGGAGAAAAATGCACCTCTAGTGGATCTTCTCTTGTCCTTGGGAGCAGTCATTGTGGCCAAGACCAATGTGCCGCAGACGTTATCATCTCTGGATAGTATAAACAATGTTTTTGGAAGAACAATGAATCCCGTCAACCGACTTTGCACAGCTGGAGGAAGCTCGGGAGGAGAAGGTGTCATGGTGGCGATGAAAGGCTCTCTCATCGGATTTGGAACTGATCTTGGTGGTAGTGTCAGAATCCCAGCCATGGCGAATGGGGTCTACAGCTTCAAACCGAGCAACTTGAGGTTACCGTACGGTGGACAAGCAGTTGTGGTCACCGAAGGCATGGCCAGGTTGGGTGTGCAACCCGTGGCAGGTCCACTGGCGCGAAGTATCGATGATATCAACTTCATCATGAAAGAGCTGGTGCCGAGGGCCAGCCTGTGGGGAGAAGATTGCGTTTTTGGTGAGTGGACGGATACTCCAGGACGCCTCCAAGGAGCTGGCTCGAACGGAGAGGTTGTCATCGGTGTGCTGCGATGCGATGGGAACTGCGCTATACTACCGCCCGTGGACCAAATTCTTGACGAAGTCACATCGAGTCTGAAAAAACATACAAACATCAAGGTGGTTGAAGTCTCGACTCCAATAGCGTGGACCAAATCACAAAGTGTCATGAACAAGCTGATCGGCATCGACGGTGGTGTCCTCATGGGAAAGCTCTTGGAGTCCACGCAAGAACCACTGGTTCCCTGGATGCAGTCTAGATTTAAAACCAGCGAACCCTCCCAGCTGACAGAGGTGGCTCAGCTTCAAACTCGACGCTCGGAACTTGAGTATGAGATGCTACAGATCTGGTCAGAGGTGGACAGATATGGCAGGAGGAGGAGAAGGCTTGACGCCATCATTTGCCCTGTAGCACCTCACCCTGTGCCTGAGATTGATAGATACAACACTCTAGGTTACACAAACGCCTTTGTCATGTTTGATTACCCTGCAGGGACTATCCCAATCAGAGATGTCGTCGAACAAGATCTTCGCCTGGGACAGCCACTCGAGGGAGAGTCATTGGGTAGCTCGGACGATGGGTGCCGAGTGTTGTGGGACGAGAAGACTGTGAATAGGAAAGTATACCTGGGTACTCCACTGAGTGTTCAAGTCGTTGTACCGCGACTCGAGGATGAGAGATTGGGAAGGATCATGGCTTTGATCGATGGAGTGGTGAAAGGCCACACATCCAGTTCTGAACTCCCATAATGAGATACGCAAGATAATCGCATATGTAAGATCCTAAAGATATTTCACATGATAGAGATTGCGATTTCATAGTTGAATCCATTCTGGCTGCATGTATGGTATTATGTCTCAGTCCATGTATCAGATCTTACATATGCTTGTCGTCGCGACTACATAATCCTTCCAGTATCTCCGAGAAACCCGTAGACAGATTAGCCGGATCAGCCTCCATCAAGGCGATAGTTGTTAAGCAAGACCGCATTGTTCGTTCCCGAAGATTATGGCCCGCCACATCTCGCTTCTCAGAACAAAGCAGATGAAGCGCAGCAGAGAAAAGAAGGTGTGAAATGGTCCAATCAATGGGAAATACCGGAAGCTGGTGACGCATTTCGGAGTTGTGAATAGCGCAAAACGAATGTTGATGCTCTCGAACGAGGAGGCTACAACAAGAAACAACTTCTCGAACAGCGTTGGAAACATACTCAGTCGTCTCGGATAACAGCCTGGAGAGCATGAGAATAGTTTCATTATATTGCAAGCTGCCCCATGCCTGGAGATACTGGATAGCTCCTCTCCAATCGTGCAGCTCGCTCGTGATAGCGGGGATGAATTCCGTTTTCCAAGATTCGTGCCATTGGAGTAGTTCTTTTCGAATATTTTCACATCGTTCATTCAGTGTTCCTGGATTGCGCTGCATGGATGCTTCGGAGAGCAGGAGGCTTTGTAATTGCATTTTCATTGTCGAGATTCGGTAAAATTGTATAGATACACGTTCTTCTGTGGTGTTGCAGATTAACTGAGTCAATTCCTAAAAAAGTGTCAGTTTAGTTTGCATGTGGCGGAAATATTTGTTCTGACATCACGTAATTTATCTCCTGTAATCAACACCGTTGGCCGACCAAATGCGGTAGTAACTTTCCTGCTCTTATTATCAGCCCAGTGCTTCAAATTCTGGTATCTACACGTACCCCTCGATACAATACAAGGTTCTGGCAAGCATAGTGAGGTGACCTTCATCCAGGCCATTGATATTCTCGAAACGGCCGTGAGACATGTCAAAGTAGAGGCGAATCGCAAAACCAAGATTCCTCCAAACATCGCCTGCGCCAGGGCTTAGAAGTAAGTATATACATATGAGCAGTGCCCTCTGCATCATATGCAAAGTACTAGAACCCGACGAGTGATCACAGCTGGTATTGACATGTGAAGTGGCTTTTTCAAAGTATGCAGACGGTGTGAAACTTACCCCGTGCTCCGCTCTCTTTGTCAATTGACTGCTAATGGCGAGAATCAGGTAGAACAACTCTTGGTTCTGGTCCAAACAAGAATCAAATGGTTCGGTGTAGCAATATGAGAGCAGGCCCTGTAAACTGTCGTCGTTCATGACCGGGTACCACACGTGGACTGATCTGTGAAATACCGCAAATAGACGCAAGGCGATCGAAATATCAGGGCGGCCAACCTGGATTGTTGACGTGATGGAATCAGTGGTAATTCTGGCACTTGGTTCGCGTCCGATAGTTGCAGGGGTATGCTCTGCCAGCGAAGGCATGATTGAATTTATTGACGCAAGGTGACTTGACACGCCAAAGAATAAATAATCCGGATTTGCAGTCCGTATAGAAGAGTTGGGAGCGTCTTGTGACTTTCCGGACGTGGTCATAGCTGGGATCAAGAGATTGATACCCCAATTTAGGTGGGTTTTCGAGACAGGCTTCGAAGCAGGTACAGAAGCCGAGGGCAGTAGGACCACTTGGCTTGCCGCAGTTATTCTTTGGATTAAATTGTGGATATTCCTAGGATGGGAAAGGGATTGCATGAGCTCTCTGAGTCCAGAAGAGAACGACCAGAAAATAGTGACTAACCTCCGGGGAATTTCTTGCGATAGGATATGATCATAATAAACACACTCCCCGCGCGATCTGTGGCAAGCACCGCAGCATGGGAGCTCACGATCGCACCGAATATGTTGATCGCGACAGAAGCTGCAAGATGGCAGTGAATCAATGAGGTCCTTCATGTCTTTCGGAAGCTCTGGGGTTGGTATTTCGTTTGTAGCATCTACGGTGCTCGTGAGAGGCGGCTGCTGCTGCTCACCCAGCCAAGAGGAATCCAGAAAGTTGAACGAGTATACTTCCTCAAAATCGAATTGAGCCCCCATGAACTCCTGCCACATGTCGTCTGAAAATGGCTGTTGAGAGTCTTCGAGAGACGATGAAGGTTCTACGGATAAAAATGCATGTTGGAGCTCAGTATTTGCTTGGTATATACTGCGAATACGACGTTGGGAGAGTAGTAATTCAAGCTCTGCAAGGAGCTTTGAGTCGTTTGCTGAGTCGACCGAACCTAGTTGATTTGAAAATACGACATTTTGAAGATCTTTCATATACAGCCTGGTGATAGCAATTACTGGCCACCTCTGTGCCTCGGCGTCCTATCAAAACTTAGCGTTCATTGGCATTTCGAGAATCTTGGGTGTTACTCACAAGAATCGCCATAAAGTTATCAAACGCGGAAAGGAGCTCGTCTTCTAAAGAAGCTTCGCGGACGACGTATCCATAATTCCTGAATATGTACAGTAGTACAATTGCTGCTTGAAACACTTCGTTAACTACCACGAAAGTCCAGGCTAATCTCGTACTCCGAAAGGGTTTGTGATAACCATTGATTAGGCTGATCGCGCTAGTCGTTGCGGCCATTAATGAAGTATGACTTGGTGCCGTGTTTCCGGGATACGGTCGATGCAACAAGTTCTGGCTGTGATGTGCAGTGTTGACTATCCATTGCGGAACAACGCCATCCGAGGAGATTGAATAATTTCTTATACGCTCTTCAATGTGCTCAACCCAGTCTGTGTGACTCGCAAAATGGTCTGGAATAGCCCGGTCGAAGAATTTGATCTCATATATCTCGGATTGAAGCCGGCATAGTTGGATCTGTAACAAAAAATGTTTCGCATTTAGACTTGTATCACTATATGATGGTAAAATCTCGGTAGTATGGCTCCATTCTTCGCCACCTCTAGGCAAGCATGTAGTGATATGCTCATCGCTCACACATGGGGGTGATCCTGTTGAAATGGCAACGGTCCTGTCGATCAAATAGACCTTTCCCCGTAGTTAGTACCGAGAAGCGTTTTTATGGGCTGTCAGAACTGTACCATCCAAAATATCTGTCTCCGGAGGCTTATTTCCCTTGAAGTAAGCCCCTGGGTAGGATCTACTTCTTGATGAAGGCCTAGTCCGATAGCCATACGTACGGCTTCACTGCCCAGGTAGTATACGTTGTTGATGTATGGCAACGAAAAACCTAGTTGTATCAAAAGAAGAAGTCCCTGAAGTGATTGAATGTTAGAGTGCTTTAGGAAAGTCCAATGGCGCATGGCATCACGGTAAAGCGACTCGCTCATTGAAGCAACGTTAGAAAAGTCTTCACACCGTGATGTGAGGCAGCTGACTGCCAACACCATGGATACAATAAAATGGCTGACATCTAGCAAGGAAGAGTTGTTCGTCTGCTGTCTAGAATATACTTGCCCAAAATGATACCATAGCTCACGGCTGGTAAAACATGGATATCGCGGTAGGATTGTATTCACGTAGTTGTCAAAGATGTGCCTTGCAACTTCGAAAGGAATTCGCAAAGGGTCGAGTCCCGAGAAATGAGACTCGTTGTCATGGCCTGCTCGGTTTCCAAGATGTTCGTAGTAGAATCCATGTACTGGAACCTTGTGAGGGGGGCGTTCAGTCGGGTAAAATAACTTGGACTCATGGAGGAGCCCCGGGTGACTGACCACGCAGCTCGTTGTGTACAAGCTTCGTATCGAGATGCTTATCGTCTGGATAGCCTGAGCATAAATATGTTTAGAGACACTGGGTGTCTTGAAAGCTGCCTCTTCTGTCTCGGGTTGGATATAATGCGGCTGTGTCTGGCCGTGCTCAATCTCAGCTAATCGCTTTTCCAAATACTGGAGCACACTGCGAACGGTCTTAGTCTCAGCCAATCGCGAGCAGATAATGAGTGAAGCACCTTCGTGGGACGTTCTTGCGGCTATGTCGGTTAATGCCTACACACTCTGTACCTGCTAGCATGCATCGAGAGCAAGAAGGCAACTTTTTGTCGCACTGGAATCAGGTGTCAACTAGCTGGTCATTCTCGCAAACTCAACAGACCGCGATTCAAGACTTTTTCACCTTCTTTTTTAGCGAATAGCATCTAGCGCAAGCGAGTACGGGTTGGACACGCTGACGAGGCATCGCCGTGAAGGCCTCACTCAAGCGGGCGGCGGTTTCGAGCAAGTGAATCTAATTAAGGGTGTCGATTACAGTGCACATTTCGAGAGCTGACGTTGTTCTGATTGAAATCATGGCTGGTGTTCACGCGTCGAAGGAACGATTGATTGTTTCATACACGCATCTTGCCTCGGAATCTCAGACCATACCAGAAAAGGCATAGTTACTACATAACAACATTGAACAACGCTCAGTCAATAACGTTACATTTTTACTTTAATGGAATTAATTCCATGCCAGTATTTGATATATAGCCGTTTAAAATGTTAGATGTCAAAATTTATCCAGGCAATCGAGTTCTAGACCGTGACTGATGGGCCAATCACATGCCCGCACCGACAGCCCCGCATCAACATTTTGAAGTCGTCCAGCAACATCACCTGCTGAACAATCCACGTCGCAGTGCTAAGCCTCGCCATATTGTTTTTATTGCGCGCAACTAGTACACTGGCTTTCTTTTTCGACATCGAAGACACCCACAATGCCTGCAAACGCAGAGGAGGCCACAGAATTCCCCTTTTCACTGTAAGTCGAAACTTCTCTCCAACCCCGCAATCGTATCAACCAACTCACCACCACGTCTCTTTCTCCAGTGTGATCTCTCTTCCCTTTCCAACGAACCGCCTCGCATCCGCCGCTCTCCAGGCTATCCAGGTCGACCAGGAACTATCCCCTTTTGTCCGACGCAGCCACGCGCTGGTCGCTCGCACCGGTTCGGCCGAACAAGCCGAGGATGATGAAAGCAAAACGGTGCTCGAAACTACATACCGTGCGACGACGAACCGGGTGCTCCGAGTCTCGGTGAATGGATTTATGGAAACACTCGGGGTTGTGCTGGGGGTGATGGAAGAGCTGGATGTCGATGTGCTCAAGGAGGAAGCCAGTACCACGGAGACGCCGAAATGAAGGGAGTTCTTTTCTGGGAGAGATACTACCACTACTACCTATCCTACTACCATTAATGTGTCGCCAAGACGAAGCACTTCTTGCGCGATCTCATGAGGATGCTACAGACGGACGCCCGCCTCTGCAGACAAACCATACGAGGCGCCGAGCACAATATATTTTGAGCGCACCCCCAAGTCGATAGCTTCACGTTGCGGGTGGCCTGAATTTCTCAGCATCGCGGGCAAGAGGATGTCTTGACACTGGACACTGGACTCTTCAGAATAATTATTTAATAATTATTATTATGTATAGATATTCTGCAATTATGAACAACTTCCCCGCTCGTGCCGCCAATCGCGCCGCGCTGACCTTATACGTACTGCCTGATTGGGACTGCGTATCTATACTACCACGCATTAATATTAAACTTCTTAGCACCAGCAATATATGACGGGCCGGATGCAGCAGGATCCGAGGGGCCGTGCTGCTACGTCTTCCTACGTATTATTACTGAAAATCTATTTCAAATACGTACTTGCTGTTCCATTCCAAAACGTGAATAAGCAGCCGGTCTAGATCGCCAAGCAGGAAAGCCGCGGCTATTCGAGCGGCTAGCGCCACCTTCCTTGCGTCGTCGTCCGACTTCACTATTTATTCTACTGAATCCTCGTCTTGACGCGACGTTTTCATGAGAATCCCCATCGCTACCAATTTCATACGACATCAGAGCCAGCTATACCGCCGTTCTACCAACATGGCCTCCGCAACTACGCTCTACGACTTCAGCCCCCCCGACAGTACGTCCCCGCCTGCTTTCGCTTCCTCTCTCATGATCAATCACTAATGAATGATGCTTCGTCTCTACAGAAAAGGGAAACCCCTACCCTCTCGAGTCTCTTCGCGGCAAAGTCGTGCTCGTCGTCAACACTGCCTCCAAGTGCGGCTTCACCCCGCAGTTTGCCGGCCTCGAGAAACTGTACAAATCCGTCGAGGCCAAGCAGCCCGGCGCCTTCACCGTCTTGGGCTTTCCGTGCAACCAGTTTGGGAACCAGGACCCCGGGAGCAATGACGATATTCAGAGTTTCTGCCAATTGAACTACGGCGTCACGTTCCCTATGCTGGGCAAGATCGACGTGAACGGGAGCAACGCCGAGCCGTTGTTCGAGTGGATCAAGACGGAGAAGCCGGGTCTCTTCGGCATGAAGAGGGTGCTGTGGAATTTCGAAAAGGCGCTGGTCAACAGCCAGGGCGAGGTCGTGGGCCGATGGAGGAGCATTACCAAGCCCGAGAGTCTCGAGGAAAACATTCTGCAGGAGATTGAGAAGGCCAAGAAGAACGGCAGTGCTTCTGCCACGACTGAGTCGGCCCCTACTGCGACCGAGACTGCAGCACCGGCGGAGCCCGGGGCAGATTCCAAGTTGGCTTGATTTGCGGTTGTTTAAGAGAAATGCTTTGACGGAGAAACGTCGTTCATTGTTGTTGTTTTTTGTTTCCACGCATTGATACCATGGCTTTAATTCCATTGTTCTAATTCCAGTATTCCGTTATTATTATCATAATGGTCATGCAAACTGCTCAACGACACGTTTGTTGAAAGTACATTGTAAAAAAAACTCCTCAAGCCTTGGGGATAAGGTTTCTCAGAGAAAGATCATAAACCACATCCTCGACCTTTTTGACCTGCATATTCCCATCTGAGTCAGCTATTGACTGCAGGAGAACCCAAAAAAAAGCTGGACTTACCGAGTACTTGATCCCATCACTGCGTTTGCGCAGAATATCATTCTTCAGATTGAGCAGCTGGAAGCCGGCGAAGAGATCTTTGATGAACGAGTTTATTTCCAGCGGGCGCGCATAGTCTCCCAATGTGACCGAGTTGACCGCCAAACGGGAGAGTTCTTCGACCATGGAGATCAGGGCGAGGAGGTATTCTTCGATGGTGAGGTGGAAAGCGTCTTCGTCTTTGAGATTGACTGGGACTGTGGATGAAAAGAACCATTAGCATATATATATATATATATCGCAAGCATCTCGCAGACAAGAAATAAACACATACTGTCAAGAAACTTTCCAACCTCGTCGATGGTCAGAAACGACGACTTGGCCGATTCCTTGTAGTCTGAAAGCCCGCCTAACCAGGCACATAGCTCGATGTAATACACCTTTGTTTTGTATGCCTCGTGTCAGATGTGAACAATCGAATGCAATGAGCGACCGCAGCTCACCAGATTCTGTAACTCGCGGGACCACACATTGTTGAACTTGTAGAAGGGATGCTGGTTTGCCACTTTGCTCAGCCGAGAGACTTCCTCCTTCTGGGCCAGGATTTGTTGCGCTGCTTCGTCGAGGACCGGCTTCACTGTGATAAGGTTTGCTGTTAGTCGTTGGAATTGTTGACTGAGAAACCACGCGTACAGTCTTTGGCAGGGGTCGAGTGCGCCCGTGAGAGGATTGCCTGTGTTGTTCGCCCTGTAAGGATATTTATCAAATCAGCATGTTGAATAAACACGAGCAACAACTTGGATGCACACACCCTTTCTCGCCAGTGTCTGGACTATCTCGTGGAGCTCCTAGTTGGTGTTGACACTGGTTAGCTATCCCAGCTCCATGACGTTATGATGCTTCAACCCCTCCCCATCGACGGCGATCAACCTCAAACGCGGGCAACTCACATCGATCACGAGAGACTCCTCGTCAATCTTTGTCTGCAGACTCTCGAAAATCACCGGGTCGATCATGGTGACGGGGGGCTCAGTTCGCGGTGTTGGTGACAGAGTGGGAGAACGCGGTGCGGGGTGAGTTGAGCTTGCATTTTTTATGCTCAGAGCTTCAGCTACCAGAGTTTGACCTTACAAGAGCTATTACAGCGGCGGCAAAGTTGACATGTGACATCGATAAAGCTTCTACAACGTTCGTGTTATTCTAGACTACGTAGGACACCAATAAGCTAAGCAGCTACGGGTGTTTCGTACATGCTGCAGACTACCAGGTCAAGGGACATATTAGCTTGGTTACTGGGCAGAGCAACCCACAAACAATTAACCAACACAACAATGACTTACTCTTCTAGTATAAGGTGGTAAACAACTTCTTCTCCAGAGCGCCGGTATACCGACACGATGATGAAAAAGGCTTCGCGTCACTCGGTGGTAGTGTAAGACCGAGGACACTGTGCAGCGAGACATGCGCAAGCGCAGAGGCCAAGCTGCGAGATCCAAAAATGGGATTAATCAATGTTGTGTTCCTTAGAACACTTTCAGAGATTAAACTGAAAAGAACAGATACTACACTTGATCTAAGCCAAAAGGCAAAGAGAGCTGGAGAAGAAAAGAAGAAAAGTTCAAAGAGACGTGAGAAATCGCTGTATTTATAGCCAAATTCCGGGGGCCCGTGCGCAGGAGTGATCTTGTGACACACACTAAGCGAGCCAATCAGGAGTTCCGAGGACCTGCAGGCAACAGGCAATGCAAACGCGGCAAACAAGCCAAATCCCGCAAACGCTACAAACGCGGCAAATCCCAGCACAACCGCGGCCTACCGCCAACTCATGCCCTAGCCCTAACTACCGCCCCGATCGGGAATATCCGCGCCGCACTATGAAGCCGATACCGAGCTAGCGACGAGGTCCGCGAAATTTACTGTCAACCACTTTGTGTCGATAAAAAAAATAGGCCAGGCGCAGGATATTTTACCTCTTTGCGTCCTTTACACCTCATCCATCTCACCCACCCAACTCACTCACAATGGCTCCCGCTGTACGTTGATCCAACAAATCGCTTTGCTGTTCCCTCTCCTCGTCATGAGCTTATCGCTCCGAGGAAGATGTCGTTCTGGAACAGTAGGCTAATGATCGCTTTTCCATCTCCTTAGGCTCGTACCAAGAAGCCTCAGAAGGTCACGAACAAGGTTAGTTCTCAGCGTGGACAGAGTGAAAGAAAGCCATCAATCTAATTTGAAAATTCAACAGTTCGTGATCAACGCTTCTCAACCCGCCAGCGACAAGATCTTCGACGTCTCGGCCTTTGAGAAGTTCCTCCACGACCGCATCAAGGTCGAGGGCCGTGTTGGCAACCTCGGCGACAGCGTCCAGATCTCCCAGTCCGGCGATGGCAAGATCGAGGTCGTCACCCACATTCCCTTCTCTGGTCGCTACCTCAAGTACTTGTACGTGTGACCGTATTTCCCTTCCCATGACAGCCTTGGCTAACGGCGCAACAGGACCAAGAAGTTCCTCAAGAAGCAGCAGCTCCGTGACTGGCTCCGTGTCGTCTCCACCTCCAAGGGTGTCTACGAGCTCCGCTTCTACAACGTCGTCAACGACGAGGCTGACGAGGACGAGGACTAAGCGGTTTCGCGTTCGGGATGAATTGATGGAAAAAATGGCTCTGTCTCCGGCAATTTGTCGTGTGCCAGGCTACATCACCTGGCTGTACGGTGGGATGGTTTCGGATGATACCCATGATGTATATTCTAGGTGTCGATGACTATCTACTCATGACTTAACGAACGGTAGACGGCTACATATGTGCCTCAAAAATAAAAATTCCAATAATCATGAATCTCTATATATATGTACGCTGGAAGCGGGCCTGGACGTTGCCACAGGCTGGTTTGTAATACCCTATGTGTGGTGCTGAAATGTCCACCCTGCTCGTTTGATGACTTTTGCCTTCTCTATAACTTTGAACTTCACCAAGTCCCCTGTAGCCAATGCATCCTCCTTGGAGTCGTGACCTTTGTCACCGCCCATCTGGATATCTCGCTCGAGATGCAGTTTTGTTAGATGCTTCAGACTGTATCTGATCGGCAAGCCTCTGGGGTGTGGGTACAATAAAACGGTATCGATAATAGTTGGATGAATAATACGCGTAGCATTCAAGTCGTTATCAATCGCATGCCCGATCAACGGTGTATCGGGGTCTAGGAATTCAAAAAGCAGCGTTCGTGCCGCCGCTGGGGAGTCCACAACTCGCATAGGAGGAGCGGCGATCTCTCCTTGTTCCTTTGCGGGCGGATTGTCAGGAACCGTACTGCCATAAGGGATGGCATTTGCATAATGCTCCGGGAAAATACCCGAGTATCTCGAGTTGAGATCCAAAATTTCTCCCAAGGGTTTGACCAAAACATCGACAAGCATCTCGCCCGCTGGCCAGCTTACTGCTGTGAGACGGACCAATTCCATGCCGAGAGTGGTGTACGCCATTTCACAATCAAACGTGACTGGCTTTCGTGGTCCTTTGCCGTCGTCATGAGTGGGTGTCTTTTCAAACTGAAGCACAGCGGCCAGCCGCTTCGCTTCCGAGACCTTGAATACGTGATGCTCTGCTTTCGTGCACCCTGCAGACGTTCCGACAGGCTCGTTGCAACATGGAAAAAACGCATCGGCTTGGCCGGTGATATGATCAGTGGCTTTCCTAGCCGGTCGTATTATCTTGCCTGGGTGGTACGTACAACGACCACCACTAGCTAGAGTGCCGTCTTCACGACGGCCTGGGAACACTTGGAAACGCCCGGCACATCGATCGCACTTTTCCCATCCCTGTGCAGTCTTAATACCACTCTTGGCCTGTTCGATTTCCTCCTGGCTGGGAGCACTGGTGATATAGCCAAACTTTTCTTTGCCCTTCAGTTCGGTTCGGAGCATTCGGCAAATGGCGATTTCTTCGTCTTCTTCCATCCCGGTAGTGAATTTCTTGGTCGGCGGAGCTTGTTTCGGGGCCTCGAGCTTGTAATATCGCGCATTGAGATGAGCCAGAACCTCTTTTCCCCAATCTTCAAGGCTCATCTTCTGGAATTTAACGATCCGCAATTTAACGACGTTGCCATAGATACTCGGGGTTTCCTTTGCCGCTTTCTGTTCTTCATCCAAAGCCATGACAATCAGTTCATCTGGTGAAAGCACCAATGATGACTTCTCATTGTCTTTGAGACTCGCCATCTTCCCATTCAGTGTCGTCATGGCAGCGTGAAGCTTCTGTAAGATCGAAGATCGGACCGAATGTAACGCGGGCGCTTTCTTGAGCATTCGCGGGTTTAAGGACTCCTTGGGTACTTTTCTCTTCGACGGGCTAGGTCCATTCTTGGCGGTTGACGGCGGTGTGGCAACACCCTTTGCTTTGATACCTTCTTCTTTCAGCCGGGATTTGGCAGGAGGTGGTGATATATTCCTCGAAACGGAGTGCAGGTCGCCGATTTCTCGATGCGATTTTTGATCGGCATCTCGCCGCCTGTCTGCTGTCATTTCTGGCCGTATCGATTCGACGCTCGTCTGTTCATTGTGTTCAACCTTTCTCCTCTTCTGCGCCGGCTCCTGGAGGTGGGTCCCATATTTGGCCACATTAGACTGCGGGACTGGCTGCGGTTCTTGAGGCGTCGTGTTGTCCTGGTGGGAGAATACGCAGGTTACGAGCCCGCATTCTTTACCTTCAGGACAGGCGATAGCCTTGAATAGGCCGAGTGGGGTGAACATGGCTCATATCGTGGCTGTTTTATATATAAGGCCGGTCGATTAGATCATCAAGCTGTCCGCGGTATACCAATGGTCAGGCCAATCACTGGATGCCCACTTTGATAACTGAGCGCGCTAGATTGTTTAGACGCCACGCACCACCAACGACGGCTGCGATAAGGCCTGAGCGAAGGGGTTTGCTCTGGGCTTGGCGTCGTCCAGTAGTCTACTTATCTCGTGCAACGATATTGAAGAGATAAGGAAGAGACCCAAGGTGGTACGAGCAAGGACGAGGTTTTGGTCGTAATCTCTTGTAGGCCCTGATCGGCAGAAGGCAGAGGCAGATAGATAAGCACACGACTTCTTTCCACAACAAGGGGGCCAGCCTCAGTTGTGAAGAGAACGCAAATACACCCCTTTTCTGCTCACTGGCGAGGTCTTTCCTAGGCGATTCTCTGTTTCAAGTGAGTGTTGGCTGAGACGCGAATCAAAGAGACCGCAAGACACTCTTTATTGCGGATTGCCGGATCCAATCGATATCGAAAGACTGAAACAGTTGCACGGAGCACTCGCCAGCTCTGGACAATTTTTGAGCATCTAGTGGCCGCTCGCTCAGGGGGCGCAAGACAGCGTGCTGCGTGTTTGTGTCTTGTCTGTTGAGGTTTCTCCAAGAAACATCGTCGCTGCAAACAAGGCAAACTCTCCGATAAGACGGGCCCCGCTATTATCAAGGCGACAGCGGCTCTGATTGGTGCGATAACAGCTGCTGCCTCAGGCATCAACAAGCATCCGCCTGCAGCCGGGTCAAGGCAGCCATGAGCCTGGACCTTCCTTTTGCTCCCCAGAGCGTGCTCGAGTTTAGGCCTAGGACAGACGGTTATTATTACAAGCTCTTTGAAATGGACGGCGGCTCTGATTGTGGCACCACAGCCGACCATCTCTGTGTACTGGTTCACGGGTAAGGAGAATGGACCCATGTGGAGCTCTCACTCTGGGCATGCCAGAAGTTAAAACGCTGACGTTGGCAACCATCACAGCCTCTGGGGGAACCCGTCGCATCTGGACTACGTCGCCTCTGCGCTTCGGGAACGACACGGCGATGATCGATTGTATATTCTCGCTGCACAGCGCAACTCCGGAAGCTATACCTACGATGGAATCGAGCTGGGCGGAGAGCGGGTCGCCCACGAGATCGAAGAGACCCTCGAACAGCTCGCGAACAAGGGCTATAACATCAAGAAGCTGAGTATCGTCGGGTACTCGCTGGGCGGGCTGGTTGCCAGATATGCTGTCGGTCTGCTGCAGGCAAATGGCTGGTTGGACAAGGTCGAGCCGGTCAATTTCACCACGTTTGTGTCCCCCCATGTCGGGGTGCGCTCGCCGATAAAGGGGCTCCCCAATCATATATGGAATGTACTCGGAGCACGAACGGTCTCGATGTCTGGGAGACAGATGTTTATGATCGACGACTTCCGTGGCACGGGCAAGCCGCTGTTGAGTGTGCTGGCCGATCCCAATAGCATCTTCATGCGCGGGCTGGCCAAATTCCGACATCGTACAGCATATGCAAATATTGTTAATGATCGATCCACTGTTTTTTATACCACAGCCATGTCGAAAACGCATCCGTTTCCGCACCCAGAAAAGACAAGCTTCAACTACGTCAAAGGATACGAGCCCGTCGTCATCGACCCGGATATGCATGTTCTTCCACCGGCACCACAAGATATTTCGCCAGTGGGAGAGAACACATCATTAATCTTTAATATCACGAAGCAGATTCGCACCTTCTTCGGCGCTGCTCCGTTCTATATTTTCATTACCATCTTCCTCCCCATCGCCACTGTGCTATTCCTGCTGAACTCGGTTGTCCAGAATCAGCTGAGTCGGAAACGGATTAAGATGTATGAACAAGGCAAGACCTATCTACTTCCAGGAAGATACAGGGTTCCGTTGGTTATGCAAGATGTGCGAGGCGCCGTTGAGGATGTATTTGAAAACGTCAATGCCTCGCAGGGCAACGAATATTTATCGGAGCGCGACGAGGAATACACAAAGCAGAGAACGCAGCAGCGTCGGCTTAGTCGGCAGAAGTCTATATCATCTGCAGAAAACAAGGATAAACCAGGTGCTCTGCAGCAACAACAACAGCCTGCCGAGGCTGACGACGAGTCGGAGAGTCCGATTCTGGCGCTGACCCCTGCCCAGTTTGATATTATTGACTCCCTCAATGCGGTTGGGTTCAGGAAATACCCTGTCTATATCCACAAGGTGCGCCACAGTCACGCCGCGATTATAGTTCGCATGCCCAAGCCTGGGTTTTCCGAGGGCAAGATCGTGGTGCAGCACTGGCTGGACAATGAGTTCTATATCTGAGCTCTCGCATCAGGGTCGCATTATTGCAGGCCACTCAGTAATGAAAGGGTGTTTGCCACCAGTCCCAAGGACAGTAACTCTTCCCCCCGGCCGAAGAGGCCGTAATCCCACCCGACTGGCCGCTCAAATCCCGGTGTGAGAGACGGAGAAAGACGGTTACATGCAATATGCAAAGTGAGGGCCGTGTCTGAACTAGTGACTTGCATTCGCCGCGAATCGCGGGTACATTCGGCGGGAGAAACTTTAAAGAAAATGACTCGTGAACGGACCATATATGTAGCGAGGTATTATTAATTTTTGGTAAACGTCAACGGCATTCAATAATAGAAGCCGGAATTCAGGATTCGTAGTAATAATAATCACAAGCAAGCTTTCAATGTATTTATTTATCCATCATTTGATACAGGATCGAAAAGGAAGTGTATAACTTTCGTAGCAAGACAAGGTTGAATACCAGATTCATAGTAAGAAATAAAAAAATGTCTCACTAGTAAGCAGGAAATAGAGAGACAGAATGATCTAAAAACGCCATGTTGACCACTTGACCAGGGATCTACCCGGTGGATGATTTGTGATTTCGAGTAAGAAAAAAACGAAAAAAAGGATATCTTAATGCTAGCGTAAATCGTAAAGAAATGCGGATGGGGAAAAGTCCAAAATCACGCCGAAACATCAACCTCCGTCTTCTCCTGTTGTAACTTGGCGAATTCACGTTCAATACCAAACTTGACTGCATCGAGAACAGTGTTCACGGTCTTCTTGGGCGGGAAGCGTGGAATGGTTCCTTCTTGGAATACTCCGGTCTTGACGAGGATCGAGTACCAATCAGAATCGCCAGAGCCACTGTGAGCATTGAATTCGTTGGCGCCGCGGATGTCAGACTCGGGTGTGTCGCCGACAAAGTAGACGGTGTCAGGGGCGTGATCGATGCCGTGGGTGTCCTTGCGCCACTGCCGGAGCAGACGAGTGGCGAACTGGAATGTGCCGATCTGGGGTTTGCCAAACGCAACGGTGGTCAACTCCTTGCCGGTGACGGCTTTGTAAAGAGCTTCAAGCGAGGCGCGCAGAGCACCCATACCAATACGGGTGTAGTCATGGGCCGTCGACCAAACGACGTCGTTGTGCGAAAAGTAGATGGGAGGCCCTTCTTGGAAAGTCTCAGAGCGAGTACCGATGCGACCGTTCTTGGACATGAGCAAGTCGAGAATGATCTGTTGGTCTCCTGCCCAATCCCGGCTGTCGGCGAAAACAAAGATGGCTTCGATTTCGAGCGTATCAAAGTCACGGACACGCGAATTGGCCCACTCGGTGTCGGTCAATTTGCGGAAAGGGGTGGTGTCTTTGTTTGTTTTGATGATGTCGCCAGGTGTGACAACGTCCTTGAAGCCGTAGCCCTCGGCGACGATACGGCATTTTTCTCCTTCGCCACCGACGACCAGGACAGTGTTGTACTTTTCGGCCATCTCCCGCATTGGAGTGTGACCGCAGATGAACTGACCAGGAGAGACCTCGTAGTCTAGCTGGCGACTGAGATCAAGACAGCGCTCTTCTTCGGTTTTGCCACCACCATTGGTGACGAAAATATATGGCCTGAGAATAATTAGTACAAATGAACAGAAGAACTAGGAGAAATCAAGACTTACACTGTGACTCCGTATTCATTCTCTCCGTTAAGCATTCTCATTGCTTGGACAGCCTCGGGAATGGGCTTGCCACCGCGAATGAGGACCCCGTCGATATCAAAGGCAAAGGCATATTTGTCGGTAGTTGTACTGATGCCATCAGCAGGCACAGCCTCGAGAACAGGGGAGCGAGCTGTTGGAGTAGCTTCTTCGGAGGAAGAGGTGTTATCTAGGTGGTGTTTGGCCCAGGCAAGTTCTTGAAGGGTCTTGTACCTGTCGGCGCCGGCCATGAGATGTTGGGGTGGCACGACTACCGTCGGGCTACCGTACATATCGGCAGGCGTGGCATCTTTAGAAGATAGCTGCCGTGCCAATTTGGGCCGTGGGACAGAGAGGTTTTCTGTGGTAGCCATGTTGGTGTATGATGTGATGTAGTATAGTGATAGTAACCTCAGTTCGTACGTTGGACTAATTTGATGCGATGTATATGAGATGAAGAAACGAAAAAAAGTTGGAAGAGCACTCAAGACTGCTCAGGTTTATAGAGAACCCGCTAGCATGTGACTTGAATGATGATGTTAACAATGATGAACTGGAGCCGGTGGAGGCTGGAGGGGAACGCGGTACTCTTATATAGACAGCGTCGAGAGCGGAGGCGAGTCGTCCGTTTCAGCCAAACACGAAGCTCCTGTTGTTTGCAACGCTCACTTTCAACAGGGTGTGGGTGGCATATTAGTCGCAAACCCACTGTTGCACTTTGATGGTCTTGGAAGACCGAGCGAGCAACCAACGGTGCCGGGATGGAGATCGTGGAGATGAGGACAGCCCATCAGCAGGCGTGCCAGCCGGGCTGGGGGTTCCACTCCGAGTTCCACTTCGAGTTCCACATGCTGGGTGATTTGGTATCCATGCAATAATAACACTGCTCACATCCAGACAGGACTAGGCGAACAAAAGAGACAAGCGAACAAACCGAGTGGAACCGCTAGCTGACTAGGCGGCGATTTGATTCAATCGCATGTCGCCCTCGACGGCGCTTTTTCATGCCGGCTTGGTCGCCCCGGTGTGCCAAAGGGCCTTTTCTGGTACAGGGATGCATGCAATGACGCCGTCTGGTCAATACGACAGGCACATCGGCCGGACTACGAGTTGGGGTGCGCTGAAAATGGTGTTGGAAGGTGGGAAAAAGGAAGTGGACACACCCGCGTGTACCTCGGACTAGCTGCTGGGTCAATACACGTCATGTCGCTCTATCTGGCCAGGCAGGCTAATCACATCAACCAGGCAGCGCGACGGGGGGAGTTGTTGACCTCATGCTGGAGAACATGCGACCCAGAAAAATGGTGTCGTCAAACCTGTTGTTCGCTCGGGATCGACCTGGATGCCGTACAAGCAGGAGATGATGCCGAAGAAGCCGACAACGTCACAGGCGAGTCCAGCTCGATCTATTCCCAGGTCGGCAGGCTGGCTGGCTGCGGCGAGTCGAGTCGAGTCGCATCGACTAGACAAAACCGGACAGGTGTCGATTGGCTGGATGGTGTTTTATGAGAGGCCCAGGTGGTATCTGCCGCCCATGGTCAGAGAGCTGGTTTCGGCCTAGCCAGGACGAGTAGCAACCTCGACCGCACGCACAGCCCACGCAGGGCCCAATGGCGATACAATGAAAACAACGCGAGTAGCGACCACGGATGAGGAGGCCTGGGGATGTCATCATCGCCCAGCGTTGTGTCCGGGCAGGCGCGAACAGGGCTCCAGCCCGCGCGAGACGTGCCGGGCTTAGCCACGCGCTAGACCCGACTGGGCGCCGCTAGCCGAAATGGGGATTGCGCTATGCCTGAACAGGCGCGCTAGGCAAGCCTGGCCGCCCTGCCCCGCACTAGCCCTGACGGGACTAGCGCTCGGGCAGGCTCGGACAGCGCTGACGTCATGCCCCTGCGCGTTGTCGCCTGAGGCAGCACTTTCGCCCGGTACGCAGTCAAGACGCATGTACCGGCACAACTACTGTACACTATGTCGCTCTAACGCAGAGAACATTATTCAACACGCTCCACTTCCCCAGGTCTGCGGTGGAGCGGCTGCCACTAGTTTCCCTGGTTGAGAACCACTAATTAAATAATGTGAAAAAAACCGGCTGACGGCCAACCGTGTCTCAATCGACCCAAACCGGTCCCCCGCGACTGGAAACTTTCCTTATTATTGTATGCCTAAGTTTGTAAAGTAACCCCAGCACGCGTCTTCCTATACACTACCGGAGTATAGGGCTCCGACCAAACTCTCAGGGGCTCCGTCCGGTGAGAAAGTATGCATCAGGTCCGTTTGGGATTCAGGCGACTACTAGGAATAGCATGTTGCTAGACCGCAAACTTAATAATAATACTCATTCCCCCTGTCAACAGCAAATTGTTTTCGGTGAGGATCCGACGCCTACATGCACATGTTTGTGTGTCAATACCATATGCAAAAAAGGGCTTGGTTGGCGCCACCAGTTGACGCCATGAGGAACACCACGGGTTACATGATGATCATCCCTAGAATAAACTTCCTACCTGACGACGAGGCTGACACATAGCTGAGGGATATAAGCAAGCCTTCTCGGTTTGTTTTCGGGGCTTGCAGGTGGCTTGCAGAAAAGCCGTAGAACTTCACATCAAACGGGCTGAACTTACTTAATATGGCTGATGCGATGATGTCTTTATGCATATGAACTTTTCAATAGTAGCTTTCTGTACATTAGAGGATCGACCTCTTACTAGAATCGATAGCTGAAAGCAAATGTTAAAGGTGTATATTTAATCATCTAGGGCTATGTGCAGTGGCCGGCTTACCTGATTAGGTGAACCTGGCTTTCAGTCCTTGGAGCCTCTGTTCCAGATGTCAACTGATCACATGCATTCATCACAAATTTATAGACTCCAGATTTGAAACTTACAATATAATGTTGCATATCTTTTAAATTTAATGATGTCGGCAAAAAGAAGTCCTCTGTGCTGTTTTGGCCCCTATCCTCTTTGCTCCAACTCTCGTCGGTCCATCATTCATTATGTCTCGATGTGATTAAGAATCCCACAAGTGAAAGAATTGATCTACATATCCACAGTGGAATTCTCCATAATGATAGAATATGGGGTACATTAGCCCCTCTCAGGTATCCCACATCCCCGCGTCCAAAATCAACGTCAACCAAATTGATCGCTTTGACTGGGCTACTCAGTGAGGTCTATACACAGCCTTTTGTTTATTCGGGGTGCGACTTGATACCCGAACAAAGCTCATCCCAACATCCTATTCCGTTAACTGCGGAATTTTCTTGCTATGCCTACACGGATCTTTCAAATTGTATACCGTAGTTTCGGGCTTTGCTCTCTGAAAAAGCCATCGACCTTTGTAAATACTACACAGCGTCAAAACGACAATCTCTAGTCAGATGACATGGTATCTATATAATTATCTAATATCTTGTAGATCTGACTATAAATATGACGGGTGCTACAAGGCTTAGTCGCCATCTGGCTCGAGCAGCAGCAGCCCCCCAAGTGAGCCACCAAACCCACATTCATAGTTTCCAACCTATAACTTCCTCTACTACTCCCAGGTGCCCGTTTCTTAACATGAAGAGCAACCCCGGATAACATCACAATTACTGACCCACGCACTTCGATTCTTATTATCAATGCCCCAGATCTCCTACCAGGTCTATACTCCTAAGCAATCGTGACCAAGGGCGTCGTGTGTTTCTCTTGATGTGAATATGGATCCTGAGACATGTCAGACTATCGATGGAGATATTTAAGCATAGACTGTCTAAAATTGTAACAATAACAGTCATCCTCTAAATCACAGATGCTTCACACATTGAATATTGGTTATTGATGATTTGCCAATCTGCCAATGGTGTCAATCTTTTTGGTTAGCGGTTCACATGCTGAGATTGGAGACTCCTCTGCACTGGTCAAGTCGGATCCCGGAGAACACACTATTTGCATATGAAAAAAGAAGCAGAAAAAACGCATGGTTTTTTTAAGTTGCTGAAAAAACTAGTCTATAGTTCTCATTGACATATTTGAATGTTGAAGTCCTATACTTCGAAGTGACTGGCAAAAATTACCTATTTCGGAAGTCAACTAGCTTTCTAGGGCTAGTTGCGATGATGCAAGATCACGCCATATCCCCCGCACGACTTGATAACCAAAAGTAGCAAGCTTGCATTGAAGAATATATTTTTTTGAATGCGATGGATTTTATTCTTTTTCCTGCGCGATAACAATTGGGACAGGAAGCAGCGCGACACAATGGCCGAATTATCGCTCGAAGCTCTTGCGGACCTGCAAACCCCCGGGGACCTTCACATCTCGCCCGATGGACAACGAGTGATTTATGCGCTGGAGCCTTTCTCCAGGAAGGACGAGCACCCGGTCGCATCTCTCTGGGTCGCCGAGGTGGGCGCAGAGAATTCGTCGCGCCAGATCACGTCCGGAGTCTTCAGGGACCAGTCGCCGAAGTGGTCCCCTGACGGTAAATTCGTTGCCTTCACTTCAGATCGTGCAAAAAAGGGAAACTCGTCAGCGCTTTACATTCTGCCCATCACTGGTCTGGGTGGAGAAGCGTATGCGATCACAAATCCAGACAATAGGAAAGATATTTCCTCTTTCGAATGGAGCCCTGATGGCTCTCACATTGCCTTTCTCAGCGAAGACGAGACCGAGAACCAAAACAGCAGTGATGCGAGAGTCTTTGGATTGAACTATCAACGGTTGCGCCTTGTCAATGTTGCAAACCGGCAGGTCACTACAGTGATCCGTGGCAACCAGCACGTCGAGCAATTCGCGTGGAGTCGCGATTCCGAAGACATTGTCTACACGGTACAATCAATCCCAGGGGTTGACACGTCTTCGACTCGAATAGAAATACTTAGCTTGCATAGCAGAAGCGCAAGACATTTCATCGACTTCCGAGGACTTGTCACTGCTCTTGCGTGGCCGCTGCCAGATACCATCTACTTTATCGGCTCTGCGACTTCGCGAAAGGAAGCACGACCGAATTCGGTGTACGAAGCCAGGGTACGCAAGCGCCAATGGGGCAGTTATTTTGGTTGGGAAGGCGACGCGATAGCTTTACATGTTGCGAGAGACTCGGTTGTTGCGCGCGTGAAAAACACAGATCACGATGCAGCTCATGTTCTGGGAATTCCGGGCACCACATGGCCCTTTGAAAGCTTCTTCAAATCTGCCTTTGAAATTACCTCATTTGACGGCTTTCGACTGCCCGACTCTGACAACTTTACACTGGCCATTGCACGTAGCAGTCCTGAGAAGCCGAGCGAAGTCTGGTCCGTGGCTGTGAAGACCTCAAAGGGCAAAACAGACAAGGATCACACTTTCACCCAGCTTTCCTCCCACAATTCATCTTCTCCCCAAACACTAGACCTCTCTGAAGCAGAATACATCTCCACACGGGCATCTGATGGCCAAGAGCGTGGTGGCTGGCTATTCAGACCAAAATCTGCACAAGCGCCTCTCCCAACTGTCGTTCACTTGCACGGTGGCTCATTCTACCAGGTGCTTCGATCCTTTTCCGTATCGCACCATCTAGAAGTGCCCTTGTTAACAGCTGCCGGATATGCAGTATTATTTCCCAATTACCGTGGTATCAGCAGCCATGCTGATTCCGCCGATATATCTGCTGTTATACGGAAAGCTATTGCCAAGGGGCTCGTAGATGGCGGGCGACTGGCACTTAGTGGATCTTTGCAAGGTGGACTATTGTCTTCGTCTGTCCTTTCAAGAAATGAATTCAAATTCAGGGCTGCTTTGTGTGGTCCTGCCGGTGACGCCAATTCTGCTGGTGCGGATACACAGGGAGGTAGCAATGCCATCTCATCTTCTCAAGGCACATTGCCAGATGTCTTCGGTCCCAGGAGGGCCAACCCTGCACTCGGCTCAAAGAGTACCAGAATTCCGACTCTAATTCTGCAGGGTGAAGAAGACGAAAAAGCGCTGTATGCAAGAGCGTACTGGTGGGAATCCCTCCGGTCGAACGACCCCGTTGAGATGGTGCTCTACCCGCGAGAGGACAGCCAGATTCATGAGAAAGGGCACCTGATAGATCTGTGGAAGAGGATACGCAGTTTTTACGACCTGCATCTGAAGCACTGAATATGTATAGTCAAGTATTACTAGTGTATGGAGTACATGGGGTGGCCAGCAGAGGAACTTTTGTTATAAACTTGCAATTTTCTGACCTGCACTCTACCTTAAAAAAGACCATTATATATGCTATGGCTAGAGATGCATGTGTTACGTGTATTTAAAAAAACATCACCGCCAGCCTTTCCGGAATCGTAATTAATGATTATTGCAAAGCATCTTCAAAGAAATCTCTAATCTGCTATCAGGGGAAAGTACTAAATCACGATGATAACTTCACTGCGTTCCACGACGATAAATTTGATCAAATCCCATCATCCTCCTGCTCAACCGAGCTGTCCTCCACATATGCATCCCAAGCCTCACAAGTAGAATTCAGAGTATCGTAATCAATCAATGCTCGCGCCTTGTCGTACTGTTCCAGAAACTGAATCGCGAAGCCTTCCTCCGTATGCCATCCGATATGGCAATGCATCAACCATGCTCCGGGGTTATCGGTCTTGAATGCTATCACCAAATACCCGGCGCCCGGCAACATGGCCACGTCGCGACGAGGAGGGTTTGTCAGTGTTCCGATATCTGACGATGAATCATATGTGCCGGTTCCCTGTGCCAGAATGTAGAAATCGTGACCGTGCAAATGGATAGGATGCGGTACGGTGAGTGTAGTCTCGATAACGACGTAGGACCACTCATTCGCGTCAGGCAGCTCTATTACACCGGAAGCGTTTGTGAATGCGGTGTCGTTGTTATATATTTGCAGCAGGGTAGGGTTATCCCAGTATACTTGCATCGACGTGCCGTTGAGCTTCCAGCGGAACAGGTTGTCCGAGTTTGAGCCTAGGGTTACGGGTTCGCTGGCGTCATAGTATGATGAAGAGGCGTCTTGCGAGAGGTAAGGGACTAGGTCGGAAAGATCCTCGTCGTCGCAGCTGTCGGTGTAGCTGTAGCCGCTTGTGGTGGGTGTGGAAGCAGAGTCGCCGTAGTATACGATGCCTTTGATATTGTCCGTGCTGTCATTATCGGAGCATGCCTCTTGGGGAATTGCACGCATCCAGAAGTTGTCGGCGACTGAAGACTGGTCTGCGTTTACTACGATGTCGTACCGCTCGCCTATAAGTGTGTTAGTCTCTTGGACATTAAACTTGATAGGGTATAATAATACCTATTCCGATACTCAGAACAGTGGTATTGTATGCCACAATCGGCACCAAATCCATAGCCATCACGGTGAGAGTGTGGTTATCGATAGAGAATTTAAAGTGTGTGTCAATAGCAGCATTCACCAATCTAAATCGATACGATGTCCCCGCCGTGAACGATGTGTTGAATCGATATCCCGTCTGGTTAGAAGCACCGTCGTCGCCGTATACATTGGTACCATTGATAAGACCATTATCCTGAGTCGGTGGACCATTCACCTGGGCTGATTCGTACAGCTCGTCGGCTGTTTGATGAGTCCAGTCATTGAGGAACAAGACACCCTTGTCCTCGTCATAATTCGCTGAGGCTGGCCCATTGATCAAGATCCCGCCAAAAACTCCTTCATAGGCTTGCAGGCCAATGTGAGAGTGCCACCAGGTCGTGCCGTACTGGGTAGCTCTCCATTTATACGTTGTTGTCTGGCCGGGAGCAGTGGGACACTGTGTGATGGAGACAACTCCGTCATTGGGATTCGTATAGTTTTGGCGAATGCCATGGAAATGTATACTCGAGCCATTCTTTGAAGATGATAAGCTGTTGGTGACATGTACAACAACGTAGTCACCCCAGTCGGCGATAATAGTAGGGCCTGGGATTGAGCCGTTGACTGCCATGGCAGTCCTGGAATACCCATCAGGGGCGACGGTGACTTCTTCGATGTTGAAGTAGTACTCTCTGGTCACGTCTGTGTCTGGCACCTCGTCGTAGTAATTGGTGCTCAGGTCATAGTCGCACCATGTTTGCCTGTCAGTGGCTGTATTTCCAGAACATGCATCTCTTTTATGAACATCGGTACGTCCATGGTCGGAAATAGAGGCTGCTGCAGCAGCCCCGACGAGGCTGACAAAAATTGATGCAGCTTTCATATTGTCAATTTTTTACAAGAAAAGAGAGAGGAAGGCCCAAAGGATTGTCTAAATCTTGAACAAAACTTAAAGACGAGATTGACTTTCAGTCTCTTTATGTAGTACACATCACTAGCATAAATCGATATACAGACGACCCGCAAATGGGTCAAGAATCTCGTCATTGATAGTGCTCTCTCTATCTTGTTTGTTTTTCATGCATCGTATCTCAAGCTAAACCTCAACACGCAACATCTCCGCGCGCATGATCTATCTTGAAGGCGATGCATCGATAACCTAGTCTCAGCTGATGAGGTTGATTGGAAGTAAAGTACGTACGCATTTTTTCAAAGCAGGATTCACAGCCCATCTTGTTGTTGTGGGTTTCCTGAAGTGATTGCGCGGCTGCTTATTTTTGGTGTTTTTTCAATTGATCAGGACATCTCGAGCGAGGTGTTTTACCAGGGGCGTACATACGTCAGCTAAAAAATGGGATTTTTTTCTTTCAGCGCAGATGTGGTTTTCAAATTCCATACAGCCTTATTATCGGGGATACACCGAAACAGGCTAAAAATGGCAATGCAGGCCAAAAGGGGAAGTCTCCCTCAGCCCTCGGCGATTACGTGTGCGGTTCATACATACGCGGCCTGCTCCACAAGTTCATGGACCCATGCCGAATCTTGCAGAATCAATTTTTAAGCCAAGGCTAGATCTTCTATTAATTCCAATTATTTTTACTATAGCACATATGGACGATTTGGTCAGTGTCTATATAAGGCACACAAGGGTCTGAAAATTGAGTGTCATTCCCCTCCACCAAATATTCTCGCTTTCTCTTAAACAGTAAATACAAAACAAAACACTTACTAAAATGTTCTTCGGTCTGATCACATGCACGCTCTTGTCTCTTGTGCTGTCTTCTTCAGCATTAGTTTCTCGCAGCACCCCTAGTGCCGGCGAGCAGTTCTCTCTCTATGCGTACGGAGGTGCGGTTGGAGGGCTTCCCCTCTTCTATTCTGATGGTATGTAGAGAATCTTTTGGAAGCAGTTCCTATTTTGAACTGAATTTCATATTTCGTGGCTAACTTGAAACAGGTAAAGCCGCAGTCGGGGTTTTGACCAGTTCCAACTCTTCGGTTTCGAATGTCACCTGTAAGCCTTTTTGTCCTATGGTTTTGTCAAGTTCACATATCTAACAAGATAACCCAAGTCGAACGCACATCAGACTCTTCCACCGGCCCGTTAGTCGGAAATCCACCAAACGGAACTGATACTACTGCTTCTAGTACCTCTACCAACTCCAGTTGGTCCGATAAATTTCTATACATTCCCAGCTCATCATCGTCCTCCAAGGAAATTGGCTTTACTTCTGAATCCGAAGGCACCACAAAATTCATCTTCTACGGTCAAACGCTGTTGGTAGAAGATGATTCTGGAGATATTGTTTCTAGCTTCTATGCCCGTCAATCGTCGTCTGAAGGAGATGGTTTTTATTCCTTGCTATGGAATGTGACTGAGATTGATGATACCGTTTTCCCGGTTTCGTTGCGGACTGTTGCGTCTTCGAATGCCTAGTGGCCGTTAACTGTATGAGATCGAACTTGTTCAATGACGGTTGATATTACAGGGATACTTCGTACCAGCATAATTCGAAATGAATCACTTTATACTGCCTTATTATTGCACAAAGAAAATATAACCATTGATACATTTGGAACAATTCCGTCCTAAGGATCAAATCTCATTGAATATAGCACACATAAACGGCAGCTGCTGACGTTTTTTTAAGCTTACTTCCTGAGCGGCTCGGCTCGCGATACTGCACGTGCACAGTCTTGTGATGACGACATGGAGCTTAATGGAAGAGAACACTTTTGATTGAATTTTCCGCAAGTTCATAATATTGTACATGAGTAACATGGTATATAATACAGTCGTCAATGACTCTGTAGACGCTAAGTCAACAATCTAGAATACCCAACCAAGCGTGTATACATAGAAGATGCAGGCAGATGCAAGTAAAAATATATGTACAGACGCCAAGAAACTTCAAAATGAATGAAATTCATCAATTTGAATGTCGTGAAAATTAGTCGACGCTCAGGTAGAGGTCTTGGCCTCGTCGTGTAGGTGTAATGTTATGTTTCTGAGGCGTTTTGGCTCCGTCCTGCGGTGTCTTTGGAGTGATTGATCCAGCCACAGATACTGGGCCAGGGCTTTGTTTCTGAACAACCTTCCATCTCGGGCGACCTCGCGTTTGCTGCGTGGGTAGCCCCTGAGTATTCTGGACTCCAACACGAAATTGGCTCTCCATCCTTTCGGCCATTTTTTCGCCACGTCTTTTCGCCAGTAAACCACCAGGGCTATTAGAGCGAGACCGTGACGAATCATCTATTATGAGCGGTATATTGAAGAGGCCTTTAATAGGGGAACCGCGCGAGCTGTTTGGTTGCGATCTCTCGTACAAGTGAGCTGCTCGGGGTGCTTGTAGCGCTTCTGCAACGGGGGCCACAGCTGCAGGGCGAGGTATTGTCGGATATTTCACAGGAGAGCGTCCAAGCCTTCGATACTCGTTATCATGAGATTCTACTGTGCCATTTTTTTCAACAGGCTGGCCACTCTCTCGAGTCTTGGGGGCTGCATTTGGTTCTTCAATTGTCCGTGAGATCCGGCTCATGGAGCGAAGACCGTTTCCAAGCCTGGAAAAGTTCCTTTGTAGATTCATGTTTCCCGTGCCCGATTTGACGGAAGATGAACGAGGCCCTTGGATAGAGTATCTCGTGACAGCCCGTCCCACTTGAATGCTACCGTCACTCTTTGGAGGTGGAGTTGGCGGCAACCCAACATCATCTGGTGTTTCCCATCTGTAAATATTTCCACCCATGTGCAATGTGTGTTCCTTTCCTCTCCTTCCGACTGCGCGTATCGTTGGTCGAGAATTAGCTGGTCGGGGATTCGCTGGAAGCCCTATAGGGCGTCGCTGATTCCGCTCACTATCCGACACTTGTCGAGCATGAGATTGAGTATGGTCACGAGGGGGTCCAGATACGCTCATCCGCCGTGCGTCCTCCTCGTCAATCATCGTTGCGTCGCTCGATGGTCGTACTCGCGGCTGTAACTGCGGGCCGTGGTGCATGAAATTCAAAGGCTCCGGGAACAGTCCTTGTGTAGTTGGATAGCAAGGAAGTAGCTGAGACAGCGTATGCTGTGAAGTCTGACTTTGGGGTGAGCCATCGTAATCCGTCTTCGGAGTGAAGCCAGCTCCTCCGATCTCATTCCCCTGGACAGGAGTGACTATTTGGAGCGGTCCATTCCTGGTGACTGGCTGCGTAGGAAATTGGTGAAAGTTTGGACCGGAGTTCTCTGGAACCATGTCTCCTCCCTCTGTAGGAAACGGACGCAGTGGGTTTGGCGACATCCGCGAGTAGAAATCGGGAGGCTCACTCATGTCACCCCCAATCTCAAATCCCTCACTGGCCTGTGCCTCCAGCTTACGACGTCTCAGTTTTTTCCCGCACAGAATCACTGCGACCGAGACCAAGAAAATGGCAGAAACTCCGGATGCCACCGATATTCCAATAACAGCGGACGAGCCTAGTCTAGATGAGGAAGGCTGGGCAGTGGAAGAGGCAGAAGACGCTGCAGTCGAGGTTGTTGCCGAATATGTTGTGGGACTTGGATTGACTGACGTCGAGAATGTAGTAACCGGCGGGATAACCTGTGTGCTGCTGATCCAAGTACTTGTGACAACAGCGGTTGGGGATGTCCCCGTCTCGGTAATTGGAGGCGGGTCTGTAGTTGAAGGCCGGGTAGTTGTAGAGTGCGATGAAGTGACAGGTGGGTTGGAAGCTGATGCAGCTTCTGGCACTCTTGTTGCGGTGATGGTAGCGTGAGTTTCAGGGAGAGCCCCATTCACATCATTACATATGGTATACACCGCCGTTGTGACGTTGGAGATAGTATCACTCGAGCAAGATCCGTAGGTACAGGCCAGCGCCGCTTCCCCCAGGGTGAGCCCACTCGTACTATTTGTTCGACACAGACACGAGCGCGATGTGCCATCGCAGCAAGACCCGGTTTTGAATTCAGCTTGAATGAAATGCTTGACACAGGATAGCGCACAGCTAGGAATATCTCGGGCGAGCCATTCTTCGTTCTCGGAAGACTTGCAATCGGCAACAGCTATCTGGGCGAGGCCAACAAACACGGAAGCAACAAGGAGAACACTGCTTCGCCATCCTCCACGGGCTAGAAGCATACTGTGGCAAAACTAATGGGAAGAATATCAGTCAAGTTAGTCAGACCAATGTGAGAGTACATACCCTAATACAAATGACAGGATAGATGGCTATCCGAGACAATCTGATAAGCTACAGTCAGACATAGTAGTATGGCCCCGATACAAATCTCTGCTGGGATCGATGGCGGGGAGTATTGGAAAAAGAGAACAAGATAGTCCGGTTGAAAGCAAGATTCTATGAAAGTTATACAACATGACGAGATCTGGCAGTGCAGGGCATTGAGGAAGACACATATTATATGAATCATCGAAGATGTATGAATCATCGAAGCAAAGTGAAACCAGACGCAGCGCCCTCGACCTCCAACATGACGCCATTGGACGCCATCGCACATCGTTCGCGCCAGGGGTCAAGAAGCAAGGCCACCAGAGGATACGCTGAGAGAGTAGGCGCCATCTTGAGACAGCAAGACATGGCTCGCAGTTGCAGAAAGACTCTTCAAGGATTTTGGCGGGGGATGGTTGGACGAGGAGGGCTGAAGAGTAGTTTGAGTACGCGCCGCATGGGCGCTAACACCACTCCCGAGGGCCAGCGCGCCGGCTGATTGGCTGGCTCGATGTCATGTGACGCTGCAGCTACCGATTAGCAGCAGCAGCAGTTAACGCTGGCTGCCGACTGGCGCTGTTGTTTTCTTCAGAGCACTATTCTTAGACCTGCGTATCTGAATATAGATCTGCCTGCGGACCTTCGCGCCGAAGACGGACGAACCATTTGTGTCTTGGACAGTGAAAATAGATCTTCCCAGTCGGGAAATAGTGATCGACAAGACGATGCGCCTAGTGTTCCTTCACTGGCTAGTTGTTAGTGGCTACCCAAATAACGGGCCTTCATCGTGGATCTTCAATAACAATATTATTATGGATTTGTGGAGTTAATATTATAATGCGGAAAGACTATGCGAATGCCTAAGTACAAGCAAAGTCCAAGCACACAGAAAAGCGTCCATAACTCCGCAACGGGCAATAGAGAATCAATGGCAGCGCATATTGAGCGCAGACAAGCCCAACAAAACGCGCAACAACAAAGCTGGTATCATTTAGAGAGGGAAGCATGCAAAGTCGATAAGGAGAGAAGCAGCATAGCAACGAGGCGGAACTTGGCGCGAGCACAGGCTAGCCCAAGACGGCTAGGCGGGCGCACGCCGGGTGGAGCGAAGATACTAAGTCAGTGTATCACAAGCAGCACAGCGCAGCCGGCCGCCCCGGAATCGCATCCCCTCGTTCCTCGTTCTCAAGCCAAGCGAAAAAGCGTCAAGTCGCCAAGCTGGTGGCGGCACGAGCGGCTTTTCATTGCCGGCGCGAGCTCGCTCGTTCTAGTATTTAAGGATGATGTACCTGCGGTCTCATGAGTAATCCAATCGCCCGGATGATGACGGCTCTCCCGGAGGCCGGATTGAGTAACATACAGCGCATGGATGATACCAGGAATGTAGCCCAGGATGGTCAAACAGATGTTGATGAGGAGGTCGGCACCACATCCGCGCTCCAGGAAGACACCCAGAGGGGGCAGGATGATGGCCAAGATGATCTTGCAGATGTCGCTGCAGCGAGGAAGACAGTTAGCCAGCGGTCCATCAATCGGTCATGGGGGGGGTTTTTTTTTTTTCGGAGCTCTCTCCATAGCTGATGCAAGCCAGAGCGACACCCCAACGAGGGACCAGAGCCACTTACGAGGCGGTGAAAGGCATTTTGGCGTGAGAGTCTGGACGGACGACGTAACGATATGTATGGTAGAGACTGCAGACGAGTTGAGCTGGACTGGGGCAGGAGAGGAGCAAAGTAGTGACGCAGAGTGTGAGACGGGAGGAGCGACCGTTTAAGTATTGGCAGGAGCCTGGACCGGGAGGCCTGAGGCAGCCCGGTTCCTGGGCACGACGTCATCGCCCGCGGCCGCCACAGCTGAGGCGCGACCTGCACCTACTTAGTACGTACACTAATTACTGAGTATCTTCATGCGGTCATCACTTGAGCTACGTAAGGACGACGTGCGTGGCGAGTGCTGTGGCTGTGCTTTAGCAATACTATTAATCTATTATCATTATCGCCATGCCAATTGCTCTGTTATTGGCACAACAGACGTCTTACCGCAACGCCGTTGTGTGCTCTGTGCCGTGATGCTGCAGATCATGTCGGAGAAGTCGACTTATGCCGCCAGTATTGCGGCTATTCAATCCCAAGACAGCCAATTCCGTTTCCTTGTGCCTAATCTGTCATCGGTATGGTTACTATTTATATATTAAATGAAATATATGCGTTGTTGAGCACGCCGTACATGTTGAGTACTCCCGACCCACCGTGGAAAAGCTCGCCGCCTTGGCAGTATCCGCCAACTCACTGCTCCATAACACAGCGTCAACTGCGCTGTCATGCGGCTTCATCCCTTCTCTCATGCCAACTATACTCTGCTGCCTCGCAGGCTCAGCTGCCAGAGCTCCGTCAACATGCACCGGTCTCTTTCCCCGCCTGAGACCAGCTGTTGCTGCCGCCTCTAGTCCAGTGCGTCGCATCAGCTCCGTCACACCTTCTGCAAACGGCAATCTGCACGCCATCACCTGGACTTGCGCAAAGCCCCATCAACTGGTAGCGTTGGTACTGTCCTCAGCTTTAGATACCGCTTGCTAATTGACATATTTGTTTCAGACTCCCGATACCGTCGCTTCTTCGTTCCCTCGTCTCCGTCCTGCATCAACACACAGCCCAATTATCCCGGTTCTTTTTGCATCGCCCGAGTTCGCATCATGGATAGACCCTTCCAGCGCCCTTCTCGCCGGCTGGGCGAATCCGTTACTTAGGCGTATTTATCCGAGCGAACCTCCCGCCGTCGTGTATACCGTCGCTGCCGTGGTAGACAATATAGCAACCCAGCGGAACGCCAACATCGCACAGAATGCTTCGTCAGGAGTAGAAGGCCTATCTTTGCTCCTTGTTGATGCCGCCGACATCACAGCCTCTGCCGCCAAACCTTCCCAGATTAGAGGCAGCAGCGCTGCAGAGCCTGCCTTTTTCTTTTCAACACAAACGGCTTCTTCCAATCAGCTTGCAATCGGCGAGCATACCTCTCGTCAAGTTGGTCTGCGATTGGCAAATACCGTATTCGTGAACGGCAAGGACAGAACACTACTAGGCATGCGGTGGGCGTACGATACTACATCTAAGAAATATGTCCTGGATAACTGGAAAGATCTATCGGTCTGCGACGTCAACTATGTATCTGGCAAAGCGCGCAGCTCTGTCAATGTTCCGCTCCACCCGGTGACCAGGCGTCGGAGCGTTGTGTCTAGTATGGGCAATATTCTGCGCCAGCTATCCAACACTACCCCGTCCTCGACCGCAAGCCCAAGTGGTGCCATCCCCGCTTCATCTGAACTGGAGAAAGAGCTTCCGAAATACGTGAATGAGCTTGGCATACCGCATCAGAGGGTAGCAGTGTGGGCACTTGTCGAGCCGCTCAATTCGCTTCTATCGGAAACGCAGCACGGCCGAAATAATATGGAGCAGTCGATCGTGAATGGAAGCAGAATTCACCGTGTCGTAAGCGGTGGTGGAGGATGGGGCAAGAAGCAAGGCTTGCTCTCTTTGGACCCGGAAATTAGCTTTCGTGATGAGTCCATACACCCACTTGCATTAGATCAAATCTTGTCAACACAATCTTCCACCGCCAAGTCGGACGAAGTACCTGATATCTCGGAGCTTTCGGACCTTCTCGGAAAAGGACTCGAGGAGAAGATTGCGTCGTTGTCTCAGGTGACGCCCGTAGGAGACAGCGTTCAATTTTTGGTCGCCACGGAGCCAGAAGCTGGCGAAACGACAGCAGACCAACAAGAAGATCACAATGGCCATAAAGTCTCTTGCTCTTTCGGCGTAGGCCCCTCAGTTGGCGCAGAATTGACGATTCCGCAATCTGCGCCTTCTCAAGACACACAAACCTCGGCGGACTCATCTGAAAATGTTCTTGTCATTCCTAACCATTTCGGCGGTATGTCCGAAACAGCAATTAGCTACTCACAGCGGACGACATCGGATGCGTCCAGTGAAGACGGACAATGTCAGACAAAACTATCCGTGCCCGGATCACGGGTGGACCTTTGGTTGTCATGAACGAAATTTCCGGTATGATTGTATATTACATAGTGTACGATAAAAATCCCTATTTACACGATTGTTTTTTTTTTTTTTTTGCAAAGCTATACGATATTCGTCTGCTGGCAGATCGATTCACTTGTATCCATAAACATTTCCCCCATCAAGCTCACGTCGCTTACTAACACCTATGCCGTCCATTTCGTGCAACTCTAAGATTTCCTTTGGTGGCTTTTCCTCCGGTGGTATTGTCCCAACACCCATATCGGGTGGCAATGTTTGGGTCTCTGTGTTTGTATACCCTGTGTTTGGATGTCCGACAGCCCTCTTTCGTCGGAAAAATATGAATACAAACACCCCTACCAACGCAAGTACACCGATTACCACGCCCACGGCAATTCCAGCTTTGGCTCCTCCGGACAAGCCTGCCGAACTTGAAGGTGTTGGTGAAGATGAGGTCGATGCTGTCGATGCTGTCGTCGTGGCAGCCTGGTTATTATTTGCATGTGTTTTCGTAGCTGTCGCTGTCGTCGTCCCAGCGGTAGTTGTCCCAGCAGTAGTCGTCGTTGTCGCCTGCGGCTCAACATTGAAATACGAGCTCCAGCCTATAAATCCCCAAAGATTGTTCCCATCGGTACCGCGAAGAGTCGCCGCATTGAACAGTCCGAGTTGATATTTGGGATCCGACGTGTTGAATGATAACGGGATCGTCCAGTTGTACTGGTCTAGGGTACAGTTGGACGAGGAGAAGTTGGTTGTGCGGTAGATTGAGCCTCCTGTGCTGAATACAGCACCCTCTGCTCGATTCGTCAGAACCAGAAGTCATTGACATCTTTAAACTTACCGAGTATGTCGCCGACTAAAGTGCCACCGGGTCGGGACAGGGAGACGTTCAGCGGTATCGATTCATTAGCCAAAGCTCCCCATTGGAGCAGCACCGTGTCGCCCGGGTGGAATGTATTGTTACTGACTTCATCCCAACCATAAAAGGTTCCCGTTTCACAGTTTGTGAACCAGGTGCTCATTTTTAACGTCCTTCCTAATACAAACAAGCCTTGTCGAGTGAGATTTTTTGTGTCGGTGTTTCAGTGCAGATTCAGTTATACTTATGTTCAAGTTGCGCCTGGCTAGATAGTCGACAGCATTATGCACAAACTCAGGAATGCGTATAGATTCAGGGACATGATAAGGATCCTCACGAAAATGAAGTCGGAACCCAAACCCGGGCCAAAAAGGATGCTTCGTCTCATTTTAACGGCGTGTCCCCCCGCCCCCCCACCCCTTATACCCTAGCTATAATTAGGGCCGGCACTATTTTATCATTCATGTGGCACAGCTGGGCAGTTTTCTGTATTTGGGCAATATGCAGTCAGCACTAAAGTAGTTTATCCGTAATAGGCAGTCCGCATGGAGTCTGTATCATCTAAATTAAAGTTATAACCAGTCGGAGACAAAATATTAATTGGCACTATCACCGTTACGGCTAGATGCGAACCATCGGTGATTTATGATGATTATAAATCAGTCAATAGCCGAATCAATACACAGAGTCCTTAAGGAGCGATGGTATAAATTTGGTCGTCAAGCAAGAAACAGCTATTTTCACATACCAAGTCGATGTCAACATTAAAGACGATCAGGAAACCATTTTTGACCACGGACGGTAAATAGCAGTATCGGCGGGTAACAAACGCCTTAAAAACGGTACCGTCAGCTCATGCAGGAACGTATTATAAATCATTACCCGGTATTACAAAGGTATTTATAAAACGCACTACGATTCAAGGCCTCTCGAGACATGTACTTTGTATAATCCTGGAGAACGCTCTCCAGGATTTTTAAAAATATTGACATGTTTTCAAGTCTTCATAGACAAGAATATGTAGCGTGAAAATGCCAATATAGTACTAGCCTCCTCTTTTTGTTCTACCAATCGCTAAGCATCATTAAAAACCTTATTAAGATGAAAATAAAAACCTTATTCCTCCTTTAGAGACTCCCTTCTCTTTGGTATCGGTACTATCGTAATACCATCTGCCAATGATTGGATAAACCTACTACGTATCTCTGCATTTTCACCTCAGTAAACTCAATTTACATAGAAGACTACTGGCAGAGGATTTCCAGAGGGGTTGGCATAACCAGTTAACCCGGCCGACAAAAAATTGTGGCTTGGGTGGTTTGAACACCCGACTTCCAGATTAACACTATGTGTTGGATTGAAGTTTGGCTTCAGTCTGGCATTCTCCCAACTGAAATAAAGCCACTGATGGTTCAGTTCTGGATGAATTGGGGACCTCATGCTTTAAGGTGAATTTCAAATGTTGAGAGGCATCATCCTTGAGATGTCGCTGAATGATGAAACATTATAAAATAAAGCTGTCGCGTACATACTTTCCTGGCAACTTGAATTTTTTACCACCAGACTTGACCAAATAATACATGTAATGTTGTGATTAGTCACGTAGACTGGATATATATATATATCAGTTTGAAACAGCTTTCACGTAAAATTGAAGCAAAAACCCAGGATTGGACAGCCTGGTATAGACTGCATATATGGTAAAAAAGAACAGATTTCTATTAGAACTGAAATGCATAAAATTTGCCTATATATGTAGCACTTGAGAGGAGAAGAAGCCGAGTTAAAATGTTCAATGTTGTTCGCAGAATTCAAATGCACAGACAACGCCAAGCCAGATGCCAAGAAATGTCACGTGCCGGGAGGGTAAGCTCCTCTCCCGGCTGACCCTGCATCAACCTCGATCCACGCATCACTCCTGGTAGCTCCTCCCACTCTCTCTTCATTACAACATCACCCCATCTTCAGAGTCCGAGTGCAGTGCCTCTCGCTCTGATTTTTTTCACCTGGAATTCTTGTTTACCGACGTTAAACGTTATACAGCCGCCGCGATGTCTACCGATCTTTGGTAAGGTGTCCTCCACTTCATCACCGGCGCGACGACTCTGGCTTCAACAGCGCCATCCTGCTACTATCATATACACTGGTCAAACGCTAACTATGCCCTCAATATAGTCCCGTCTATGCAGTATGTTGGATCTTTCCACTTCCCACCGCCCTGAGATTTTCCATCACCCTGTTTGGACCGGCTTGCGCTGCCTAACAGACGATCTCCTGCATCCTCCACCGTCTGAACCATCGATCGAATAGAATAACTGATTATCACGTTTTAGCCATTTTTTGGTGCCCTTGGCTGCACGTCGGCCATTGTTTTCACATGCTTTGGTGCCGCCTATGGAACCGCCAAGGCTGGCGTTGGTGTATGCAGCATGGCCGTTCTCCGACCTGACCTGGTTGTCAAGAGTATGGGCTGCGCTCTTGCCGACATGAATCCGTGCTAACTATTGATAGACATTGTCCCCATTGTCATGGCGGGTATTATTGGTATATACGGTCTCGTCGTGTCTGTCCTTATCGCGAACGACCTGAAGCAAACTCTCCCTCTGTACACTGGATTCATTCAACTTGGTGCTGGTCTCGCTGTCGGTCTTGCCGGTATGGCTGCTGGGTATGTTGGTTCTATTTGAGGTATTGCGACGAAAGATGCTGACGTGCTGGAAAAGTTTTGCTATTGGTATTGTTGGTGACGCGGGTGTTCGTGGATCGGCTCAGCAACCAAGACTTTACGTCGGAATGATTCTTATTCTCATTTTCGCTGAAGTGTTGGGTAGGACTTCCGTTTTTTTCTCTTTAAGAGACGTATCTAACAAATAATTTCTACAGGTCTTTACGGTCTTATCGTTGCCTTGCTCATGAACTCGAACTCCAGTGGTACATGCTAAACGGCATAACCACGCGTTAGGGGCGGGGGCCATTCAAGTCAACGTTACTTGAAGTTGCTAAACAACCCCCGCCTCACTAATTATTGACGACTCCGAGAACGACAAAGTCAAGCTATATGTCGGAGTCTTATTGTTTTGTTTTATGCCTGGGCCAAAGTCCTTATGGGCATGCATGTTACAAACACCTTTTTCACGAGTTTTATACAATATCACGAGAGAAGGGAGGGGGAAGTGAGAGCAGAGTATGTAGAGTAAAACTATCTTTCTTTTTCAGTCTGATACTTGAGCATCATCAAAACATGACAGAAAGGAGGATAAGAGTTTTTCAATGTTGAGGTTGATGGAAGATCAGAGAAAGATCAGGGTTGGTTGGACTACAAACATGTATTAACAATCTGCAGGATTTTGAACATGTTTCTGTATCATTTTTGCTGCATTCGCTATTTTTTTTTTCTTTCCTTCTTGTTTTTGCCACTCAATGCTCTTGTTACCATCATCAGAATCCTTTTTTCCTTGGTCGATGTTTTGTGTTCAAAGTATATGTAGATATAGGTTTGAATGTACTACATTGCGGTGAGCGCTGGATAGAACAGCTTAGACTTTTGTAGAGCGGAAGTCTCTTTTTTACAGTCGGGGCATCCTTTTCATTCCTGCCAAAAGCTGGGTAGAGCACTATTCTCAGCTCAGACAGTGTTACGAAGCAAAAACGGGGGTTACCATCACCAGTACGTTCTATGTGTTTAACTGTTGCTGTTGTTATTTCCGTGTATACCTCGGTCTAAAGCTTAAAAATTAATCGCTGATGACGACTAAGGTGGAAATTGAGATGATATTCAAAGTTGTTAATCAGTAAAAAGTAATGCAATCTATTCTCCAATGCAAATGAAGCATGAATCAGGTATCACGAGCAGACACAGCGCAAACTAAATCAAAGACAAGATCACCAACCTGTGAAAATGTGTCCGTTTTGGATGCACGAGTATATCTAAACGAAATGTATTCTTATGCATATGCATATATCGAAATTTCAAGACAGCCGGGTAATCACCAATGAGTCACAGTAAAAGAGATGAAGAGAGAGACACGATGACAACGCCCCACTCTGAGATGTATATGCTATTAGGAAAGAACTCATAAAACCGAAGAAAGATAGACAAAGGGAAATGAAGGGTAGCGAGTTAGATACATGATCAATCAAGCCTTGTCCAGCTTGCGACGCAGTGTGCGCGTTTTTCGCAATAGTTTCTTGAACTTGTGCTTCTTCATTTTTAATTTCCGTTGTCGTCGCACGGAGATGGCTTGCATCTTATCGTTGTAAACACGCTCAATGTAAGATTTTCGAACGAGCCCGTTGCTAGGGTCTTCAGATTCAACCGATGATGAACCTGGAGCTTCCATGTCTTCGTGGACGAACGGGGAAACGTGCGCTTCGTACGTTTTGTGGCCATCTGGGTGGACCGACTCATGGATGGTGAGGACGGTGGAAAACGTTCGGAGAGAGGAGTCCAATTCACTGCGGGCATCGTCCGCTGCAAGGTCTTCCTCGTTGTAAGGCTCGGGAGGCGCAGGCGGATTGAAGGGAGCGAGACGCTTGGCAAACTCTCCAATAGAGGTGTGCAGATCTTCTTCTGAAACACTGTCGAGATGGATAACGTCCATATCGGCCGAAGAAGACGCTTGTGACCCGGCGTTTCGGCCGCGGGTAGCATTCTCTATTGAGCGCACCGTGGATGATAATGTGTCCATGACCTCATCTCTCCCTCTTCGCGACATAGATTTCGAATCGAAGATAGCATTGAATGCTTCGTCATTAATCGGAGGAGGAATTGTAGTGCTGACGGAAATGGGACGGTGAAGCGAAAAAAAAGAGGCAAGGTGCATATCTAAGATTTCCAAGTTAGTGTGACCGGGGAGAAAACTTTTCTTCATTAGAATCGGAACATACCCTTAGGTGACAAATGATGAGTAGAAGGCACACTGGGGACATTCAACAATGCCGAAGGTTGATTGTTCCGTGCATTGCTGTTAGAACTGTCTTTGCCTTTCCTTTTGGCGGTCTTGCGCTGCTCGCCGTCTCGCTCTGCCGGGCCTACGCTTTTGCTAGCCGCGGTTTGGGGAGACGAGGTATCAAAAGGCCGCGAGCCATCGCTTGGAGGCGCAGGAGGTTTGGACGATGACAGACGGCGTTGATGTGCCCTTCGTTGCGTTGTCGTATTCAGCACACCGTTTGCCGGGGCGCAGACGCCGACTGAAGACGGAAGCACGATGCTGGGGAACGCGGTGGTCGTGCGGACAGCACGCCGGAGAGAGAAAGACAGCATATTAAGTCTGCGGCCGTTTCCTTTTTCGTGAGAAGAGAAAGGTAACGACTGCTTGACAGACGAAGTGTAGCTATTGCACAATGAGGGGGATGTGCTTTCGCATCGGCGGATGACGGACGGACAAAGAGCGAAGTTGCTGCGTGTGACCGGACTCGGCCGCGGCGGTCAGGCGTCACGGGGTCCGTTACATAAGCGCCAAGACCAGCACGCGACATGACGTCTCGAGGTTGTCCTAGATTTACGTACCGATATTTACAGTGCATTATGGAGCGTCCTTGTTCAATTTTGTGCTTGTATCCAAAAGACTGTTCTCATAGCTAGAAACGCATCAAAAATCCGCCCAACAGGAGGAAAATCGGGCCGTGGCCATATGTGGAGAAAATAAGAAGATATCATCAGACATTCGTGGGAGGAGAGAAATTCAAGGAGAATGCGAGGGAAAAGCAGGCAGAGTATCATATGATTAGGTATACAATGCAGAAACAAAAAAAAAAGAAATATAACCGTAAACGATGAAAGCGCCATAAAGTAGACGAGATGAAAGAGAAATTCGCATGTTTCACTATGCATTCATAGCGTGTCGTCGTGACGAGGTATCTTGAAAACATTGAGACAAAACAAGAATGAAAGAAGGTTGAGGGCGAAGGATTGGTCGAGTTGTACATGTCAAAGTCCGGGTCGAAGAAAGCGCCTCGCCGACAACTGTCGACGGGCTGCCTAACGTCATAAGATCAACGTGTGTAGGTTCTTTTGAATAATCATGTCTTGCACTGAGTCCATGGTGGCTCTCAAGAGTGTGGTGTCGGTTGCGTTTGTATAGTGGATGTAGATCTCACGGTCTGGGATACGGTTTATGCTGCGGAACCGGTCGGCAAAATACTTGGCGGCTGCATCGAAATCAGTCGGCGAGCCACTGTAGTCTGGGAAATGGTTGTCGATGGGCGATACGGCGAGTTTGTTTTTGAAAAGATCCATCTTATTTAAGAAGAGCATGATGGGCTTCCTTTTAAACCACTCGCCATTTGCGAGGGACTCAAAAAGCATCATAGCCTCATGCATTTGGTTCTGTATTTAATTGTTAGAACAACAGACATGCAATGAGAATTGGAAGAGTAAACTTACGGCGTTCTGATCCTCGAGAAGACTTTGATCATAACCGGACAGTGCAACCATAAACAGCAGACACTGGACGCCCTCGAAGCAGTGGATCCATTTCTTACGCTCCGATCTTTGACCACCGACATCCATCATGCGGAAGTTTAGCTGGCCTAGTTCAAAGAGAGTCTCGGTGATACCGGTAGTGCGCAAACGCGAATGGAGCATGTCTTGGTTGTCAGGTAACCATCCGGGAGTAAATAGCCGATCGAGCGAATTAAAGAAACTGCCAAAGTATGAGCCACAACCCACAGGGAAAGGAAACGAACTCCTTACTAATGCAAGTTGTCGTGAAGAGCAAATTCGTGGCCGCGAGAGACGGCTTTTTGGACGCCGGCGTCGCTCCACAGCTGTTTCATAGCATCTCGGATCTTGGTATCGGAGAAAGCTACATCGGTATCAACATCGGCCTCGGTTTTAAGAAGCAATTGGCCCAGTGGCTAGAAGAATTGTTAGTGGCTTGGGGTGTCTTGGTAAGTTGTCTTGTAGACGAGAAAGGCACACCTTGTTGTCCTCTTTTTCGAAATCGATTTTTTGATTATTCATGATGTCCATAAGGACCTTGAAAGCGACGATGAGGTTCGAGTAGATAACGGCGCGATTCTGTTCTCGTTCATCTTGGGGGAATCCGCCGGAATGAATAATGCGCATCTGCTTGATGATGGTGGACTTTCCAGACTCTCCGGCACCTGCCAATGTGTTAATATCCCCACGACCGATGAGAGAGGCCAGGCGTAGGGCGTACCTAATAGAAGGATTTTGACGGTGCGATCGAATGTTTTCTTGTCGGTGCGAATCTGCTTTTCGATGTTCGTATGGGCCTTGAGGGCCTCCTTGTCCTCGGGATCAACCTTGGAGCTCATGCAACCCATGATGGCGGCTGGCACTAGGCGCAAACTCTTTGCAACAAATAGATAGAATTAGCATCGTCTTTCGGTGGCATCGAGTACTTTTCTTCCGGGCTGGCTGGAACCGGCGCTCGCCGCAAAGTAGGTGGGAAATCGGCTCTTCTCGTTGAGAACCGCGAGAGTAGGACCAGGAGACTCACTTCAATGGAATTGTTCGAAACCTAGCTCAGATCACGAGGGATTTTCGGGTTGTGCGAGGCAAGAAATAATGTGTTTCAAACACATGTACCACCAGCAGTGGCCTCGATTGCGGATTGTTGTCAGACTTGAGGCGAGTTGTCGACCCAGCCGCGAGCCGATCCGAACACTACGGCGGGGGGAGGGGGCCAAATCGAGATGTGACAGTAAGACCCAATCCAAGGCGCCGGGCGAAAGCTATATCGAAGAGAGCTCGACAATAATCAGACAATAATGGTCCGCAAACAAATGTTCTCGGACTGGGTGTTCATGTGTTGTATGTGTGTGACCATGGACCGATCTCTTGACGCCTAGTAACCCACCCCATTAGCTGAAGCCTGGACAAAGCGATCCTTTGTCTACGAGGACAACGAATTGGTACGAATTTGAGAGCAGCGAAATAAAAAAGAAAGAAACCGCAAGAACAGCCTGTCCCACGCGCTGATTGCAACAAGGAACTGCCACGCCCTCCACAGGAAAGAAAACAGGGAGCTGCAGAAGGAAATCGAGCACCAAAAAACGATCCAATCGGGCCATTCAAGAGCTTGACACAACACCGCGGCCAACCGACCTTGTTTGCATGATCCAGCTGTTTGATTCCGGCTCCAATGAACAAAAAGGTCGAGTGGAAGAGCAGCGCAGCCTGGGATGAACGCAGAGACGAAAACAGCGGCAGGCGGTGGAGAGGGGAAGGTTAGTGATCGCGTACCTGCGGGATTGAGTAATCGGGACTGAGTAATCGGGATTGTTTCTGCGTCCCACGCCTCTGTTGTGGCAACTGAGAAGAGTTGTTAACAACGACAACAACAGCAATCTCGAAGCACAAGCAGATCATGGCCATCGACCGCGACGCAGGGTGGAAGGAAGCTGCCAAGCCCAGCTGGAATGAGCCCCGATGCACGGACAGCAACTGCTCCACCACGCGGCAACAGCGAGCGCTGTTTCCACGAGGCAGGAGCCACTGCGACGACTTGCCGCTAGCTGATCGTGCCCTGATCTCTGCTGCTGCTGCTGCTGCTGATACCGTCCCTCCTGCTTCCTCTTCTCTTCCTATTCATCCTCTTCTCTTTCTCTCGTCATTCCATTCCTGGCTCAACATCACCGCTGAAGCTACAGTACAGTATCTGCTGGATCCCTGGCCTGACCCGACCCGCTCCACCTTCCAGGCTTCCAGCCTGCCAAGACACGGGCCGTGGGCGAACGACGGAGAATTATTATTATTTCACTATGGATCTGCCAGGCGCTCTAAAGACGAGATGTCCCACGAGGGCAACCTGAACAAAGAGCTTCTGTCGAGCAATGCAACAGTCCGACAAGTCAATAATGAAGCATATCGCGCCATTGCCCATTGGTGATTGCGAGTTGTATGCAGCGGATAATCGCCGTAACTCGCCCCCGAGAGCCCATGCTACCATGATACGACTAAGGGCTGCTTGCATACGAAGTGCACTGGACATTAAACTGCAGCACTGCAAGGATTGTGGCGCCGATTTGGCTCTTCTGGATACGATACAATATTGTATTTGCAAGAATTACGCTTGCTTTCGGCAGCTCCTGGACCCAGCCCCACTGAATGACGCCTCCGTGCAGATCGACCGGCCGGTCTCCTGGAAACAAGCCTAGTCGGCAGCCTAGACAGGGGCTATTTCTGCATCTAGAAAGTAGCATGCTTGCACAAGCTCCTTGCTAGTCATGGCCGGCCAACCACAGCGAGGCCCAACCGTGAACCAATTATTAGTCTGTTTGTCACACGCAACTACTCACTAGCCCCCTTACCGATTCATCGTTACCGTTACGCGGTTTCACCTGGTTCCGCATCAGGCAGTCTCTTGAAACGAATCCTTGTTGCGCATACCGTACTCTGTACGCTACGCAACCTTACGACTTGTTCGGACCGAGTATTAGTATTCACGGCAGATCGCATTCAGTTCGTCGGGATTCATCCATGAACATCCTCCGCCTGCGTGGTGAATCGTGGCTGATCACCTCAACATTCTGCAGGGGGCTAAAGGTTGCAACCCCGCCTGCGATCACACGCTGATGAACGAGATAAGCTCGCAGCCCGAATAATGCCTCCGTCAGTGACCATCGCATCATAACAGCTGTTCACTTGCTTGCTGTCCATCCCGTCTTAGTCTCGATGTACGCAGCACTTAATAGTATGCACCCATTTGTTCGTTTCTGACGTTCAATTGGCCTCTGGCTGTTCCTCACTGCTCAGACAAATCTACGCCCCAACACCCCTGCCACGTGCCCGGGGCAGATCTCCTGGGTCCGTAATTCATTCCGTATATGGACTATGGAGTACGGAGTCTTCGTACAGAGCAGTACGTATACAACTCAGAAGAGTCGAGTATTTCATAACAACCACCAGGATGCTCCATTATTGTAGTGTATCTCGGATGTCTGCCCGATTTCTACATTATTTAGGATCAGATCACGTAAGAACTGGTCTGCCGTTGGGCTCTCAGTCTCCAATAAGGCGTCGTTCGGCGAGTAAACCGACTGGCCACACTGCAAGTTAACGTTGAAATTTGGACGATTGGTTTTTCTTCGCGACAGGCCGCATAAGCGCGCCACAGCAGTACGCATCCTCCTTCTCCTTATGCCTCTTTCGTATTAGGGTTCGTCTCGATGAGAGCAAGAAACTGGCCAGAAGAGGAAATGTTATGTCAGCTGTATGCTTATTACACACTTTGCCTGGATCATCATAACAACGGATTGTGATGAAACTCGAATGGATGCCACCCCTGGTCAATCCGTTGTAGAGAAGGATTGTTCTCGACGCCTCCCCCGGGGCTGCTGCGACTTGGGGCCAGCCACTCATGCGAACAGTTTAGCAAACCTTCGGCCGAAATCTCGTCCATAACATGTTGTCGAGAAGAGTTTCATACGTACATACGAAGAGGACACGCTTAACTAGGCTTTGGCCAACCATGGAACAGCAAGTTTCACACTTTCAGCCGCCCGTTTCACCTTGGTGACAGCTGTCTGGTGGGGCGTCCCGGCTAAGGCTCTCGAAGAAAAGGATTTGGGTCTTGTTTGGACCAGAACCAGAGACCTATCCGGACTTGATATAGCGGAATGTTCCGGCCTGGTGTAGGTCCGTGGAACAACAGATTTGATACCGGCTATTGGGCAATCAAGTTATCATATGTGAGCTGTTTCTCAATATTCAGCATCTTCAGATGTATGATGGGAATTGTTATTATTGCTGTGCTTGGCACAAGACCTGAACAATCGTCTGACTCAGCCGCAGCACCTGAAGATTCTGAATATCCATGCTCCGTACCGATCATAATAACAATAGCCATCCAGAATCGGTAGTCGGCGATTGCCTCCATCTGCCGGCACGCATCGCCAAGGCAGGGCGTCAGAGACTAAAGAAAAGCTTAGTGTCAACAAGAATTTTCGCTGAACGATTCAGGACAAGACTGTCAAGATATCGCAGGGATCCGCATCACTAAGCCACGCGTTTATTTTGCGAGGGGCTTACGTTCTTACTAATTGATGAGAAAGCCCAAACGTAGACTCGCACTCATAAATTTTCCAATTGGCTAGATAACGTCGAGAACGTGATGGCCCAATTAACACGCGGGGTCGGCTTAACTCGTTCGTTTTTAGCGCCATCACCATCTGTTTTCTGGCTATGTCCCCGCTTCAGCTGAAAAAGCGACTCATTTTACTGGAAATCTTCATGTTGGGCCAAGAAAACCGAGTCATTGTTGGCGTTTTATTGACTGCTGTTGGATGGCTCCAGATATATCGATCAACGCTATTGCGGGGGCAGCAATATACGCATATATGTATATCTAGCTTGATAACCGGATTGACATTTGTCAAATCTGCTCTTGATCGATTGACGAAGGATTATCAACTGATCAACTCAACCCTGCCTATGAAAGCTAGCTAAACCCAAAGCTGGTGTCTGGAACAATGGACCCTCCGTCGTTTTCGACATCCTTTGAATTTGATTCGAATCATTCAACCCCAAAGCCTTCATTCGTATGGAAATAATAGCCGTGCCCTCAAATGTTGGCGTCCCCGCTGACTCTCCATATAATGAGCTGTTTGTTCACCCGGACAATGCAATGGCCTTTGGTCTTGCAGTATCCGAACATACCTACCGCAGCGGACATATTTCTTCGGATACTTCGCTCATGCTGGAGCCGCCTTGCGTTGAAAATCGGGATACACTGCTACAAGATTCTGGTTCAGCCGGATTAATTACAAAAATCGATAATGTTAGAAAGCGAACGAGCTTTTTTCTATGTGGGTTTATTCTAAGGTAGATTGTGTTGAACTAACTCTTCTCCTGTTTTCCTATTTACAGAGACGCCGTGCCCAGAACCGAGCATCGCAACGCGCATTTCGCGAGCGCAAGGAGAAACGTATCCAGACTTTGGAAGCACAGCTGAGTAGTCTTGAAGAAGAACACTCCAAACTACTCCACTGCCACCACGAACAACGACGCATGCTTGATCGGATGAAAAACCTTGTGCAGGAACTCACGGAGGAAATTGAGACCCTTCGTTGTTCAAAGATAGGAGACCCGGTCACTCACTTTGCCGCATTTGATTTGGTACCAAGTGCCGAGGCTGGCAATGAGACAAGTCTGCAATCAGACACGCGCCACGATACGGATACTTCCTTTGCGAAACCTCATACATGAGCTGGAAAGTGACTTGGGAGTATATTGCCGATATATAGAAAATAGCTTGGCTGTATCTGTGTACGAGGGGTGTAATGATGGGACGAAATCAAATAATATGACTTGATGCCGCTTTTTTTTATATTTCTAAATAACCTTCATTGAGCTTTACTACGTTGGAAGCATAAAGACAACATACAATGAATAACCTCACAAAGGCACGACTTGACGCTGATTGGCCGGTCCAGTCTCCCCGCATGGCGCTAACTGCTCTGAAAGAGCTTTGTGCTGCAGCCAATCAAATGTCGATCTCTATGTTTTGACAGGGTGAGTCAGCACAGCCCCGATGACCTCACCTGACCACCTGCCTGGTCTCACAGTCGCAACAACAGCGTCTGTCGATGCAGACATTCAATGACATCTACTGCGGCATCTTGGAATATTGTCTTTTCTCCTTTGTAATACCGCTGTTGATACCCTGCAACTACCATGGATGAGCCGGCTCATCAGAGGTGAGAGTGACCAGATGACGGTTGCGAATCTAGCACTAACGATAGCAAAGATGGTCGGTCAAACGCTTTGTCTGGGTACAATCCGGATCTCGGGGTCCCATCAGCTTAAATGACGAGAAAGTTGAATCAGGCGATGGATATTATGGAGCGGATGAGGTTCCACGCTGGTCTAGAGAGCGACCAAGCCGCAAGCTGTTAAACATTGCGAAATGGTTTGCCATCTCGGCCTGCGGCGCTTATTTCGTATCTACCAGATTGATTTCCAGTGTGTTTTTGAAAAATACCATCTATATATCAACTTACTGACATGTTGTTTCTGAAGACAGTACAGCCACCACGGAGCACGTGCATGTGTCCGCCCCGGCCCTATGCTTGGAACCTGAATGTATTCACGCGGCATCCGAAATTCTATATAACCTTGACCCTCACTACGAAGATATCGACCCCTGTGATAACTTCGAGCAATACACTTGCGGCGGCTGGAGAGATCGCCATGACATGAGACCCGATCAGGGCTCCATATTTGCAGGGACTATTATGGCAGAGAATGCACAGGCGAAGCTGCGTCATATTCTCGAAGCACCAGAAACCTCTGAGGAAGATACAAGGTCATCGGCAGACAAGACAAGCTTTCAGAAGCTAAAGTCTGCTTATGATTCTTGTACCGATACGGAGAAGCTGAAAGAGCTAGGATCGAAACCACTCGATGACCTGCTCAATCAAATCGAGACAATTTATCCCGTGCACGGGAAGCACGCAAAGAATAACCTGTCGGATGCGATTTCATTTCTGATCCAGGCCGATGTATCGGCTTTCACCGACCTCTCGGTATCAGTAAGGAATTCCCAGGAACACACCATTTCTCAATGCTTCCATCTAACAAGCCTCTTAGCCTGATGACCGCGATCCAGATAGCGTTGTTGTTTTTGTTACACCGCCACGAGAGATTGGTCTTCCCGCTCGCGAGTACTATAACAACACGCAGACTGTGAAAGACTATACTAGTGTTGTATTGAGCGTACTTCACCAATTCGAGACCTCCGAACGAGATGGGCTTTCTCCGTTGAGGCTTGCTAAAAACGTAGTGCTCCTTGAGCAGAAATTAGCAGATGCTACACCTGACACTCAGGCACAAGAAGACGTCACCCAGTACTACAACCCGAAGAGCCTTGAGGAAACCGAGGCCTTGGTGCCTGAAATATCCTTTAGCAAAATCATCTCGACGCTGGGGCCTAAAGACTACCAGGCAAATAAACTGATTGTTGGTTCTCCATCTTACTTGAAAGAGTTGTCGGCTATTTTGAGTAAGACGCCTAGGGCGGTTGTTCAGGCCTTTTTCAAATGGAAAGCAATTCAAACCTTCGCCAATGAGATTGAAGATGTTAAGATTACTCCGCTTCTAGAATTCAACAATCGCCTTGCCGGTAAGGACCCCCAAGCTACCGAGGAGAGATGGCGAAAATGTATTCGAACTCTGGATTCTGGCCTTGGGTGGACGCTGAGTCGATTCTACGTTTTGGACGCCTTTTCTGAAGCATCAAAGGAGCTTGGTGACCAGGTTGTCTCCGACATCAAAGAACGGTTTGTTTACGTCCTGGACCAGACAAAGTGGATGTCTCCGGAAGTTAGACAACTGGGCAAGCAAAAGGTTGCAAACATCATCCAGAAGATCGGCTATCCGACAAAAAGCCCCAATTTAATGGACGGTGACGATGTGAAGAATTATTATGAAGATCTCCACATTGCGGATGATACTTTCTTCGAGAATGTGGCGAGTATGGCCAAGTTTGAAGTCAAGCGTCAATGGGCGAAATTAGGAAAACCTACGGATCGTGATGAATGGGGCATGACTGCACCAACAGTGAATGCGTATTACAACCCCCCGGGCAATGAAATTGTTTTTCCTGCTGGTATAATGCAGCCTCCTACGTTTTACGGACCGAAGGCCCCTCTTTATCTCGCCTATGGAGCCTTTGGCGCGGTTAGTGGCCATGAGCTCTCACATGGTATGTTGACAACCCCCTCGTGATACATTTGATTCTTTCTGACATGATATACCATAGCCTTTGATTCTGCCGGTAGACACTATGACCAGATTGGCAATTATACCGACTGGTGGAATGACAAAACAGTAGAAGCATTCGAAGACCGTGCTCAATGTTTCATTGACCAATACTCTAACTACACAGTCCCTGGTCCTGACCCAGACTCGGAGCCACTCCACGTCAACGGTAGACTGACTCTGGGCGAGAACATTGCCGATGCTGGCGGGTTGTCGGCCTCATACTATGCCTGGAAGAAACATGACGACTCTCATCCTGACAAATCACTGCCTGGATTGACTCATTTCACCAAGGATCAGCTCTTCTTCATTTCGTATTCCAACTGGTGGTGCAGTAAGACCACCAAGGCACAGGCTATCCGCGCTATCTATACCGACCCGCATGCACCAAAGCCAGCCCGTATCTTGGTACGTTCTCAATCCGTTTTGACGCAAGATGAGTTGCTAACTTTGATGCAGGAGACAATGGCAAACTCGAGGGAATTCAAGGAAGCCTTCAAATGCCCGACAAAGGAGCCTGTTTGTAAACTGTGGTAGTCACTGGTTGATTTAGCCCATAGTAGAGCAGTTAGACAATGATATTACACTTGAGTTTTCTTTATGCTAAATTTTGGAGTTGTGGTCTTCTTTTCAACGTATGTGATTTAAAACCAAAAGAAAAGAAAAAGGCAAGGCTGTATGTATAGGCCTATACGTACAACCTTGCCAAAATTCTGTCTTTCACTAAGTGCGCGGTATGTCCGATTAAATCCGCTCCCGGCGAACGTCATCAGCGAAATACTCCAACCGTCTTCGAACTTGCGCGATTCAACATTTGACTTCTACAACCATGCGACTTCAATTTATCGATAGCGGAGGATCAGATGGCATCCGTAAATTGGAAGGACGCCAACGGAAGCTGGTTAGAAGCTATGTTATGAAAGGCAGAAACCTCAACAAGACAATCCGCCGTGGAAGATGTAACCAGCAAGAAGTTGCGCTTCAGAGCGCTGCGCACCCTGAACCTACCGTTAGCAAGAAAAAAACTCCTTATCAGACCATTTCAATTCCAGGGCGAGTTGGCAATGAATTTTCGGGGTTCCGGTTCGCCTTCGAGTTGGAACCATACATGAGACGGGCTATGTATAATTGTGAGTACGGCCACCTTGGCATTGCCTTTACATATTGGCATAAGATTCAGACTTCTTCTAAAACGTAATACCTAGACTTGACAAGCCTCTCTGAACACATATATCCAATGCAGGTGTGCCTTCCGCGTAATCCAACAGACGATATTTGGTTCTTGTACACCCTAGAGGAACCTGCCTGTGAGTCTATTTGAATGAATTCAACACATACTGTTTCACTAACTGTTGTTAAGATTTACATTGTATGCTCGCACTTTCAATTAACATGATAGAGTCCTTGTCATTGAACCCACAGAATGCTCAGTCAGATGCATTGTTTCACCTTGGCGAAGCACTGCGGCTGACCAACGAGACACTGGAGTGCTTCCAGCAAGAACGGTTACCTGACTCTCTATTTGCAGTCATAACCACCCTTGCAATAGCCGACAGCGGCGAGGGAAATACCCATCGAGCACGAGTACACCTAGATGGGCTGCAGTCCATGCTGGAGCATGTTGGTGGCTTTTCGTGTTTAAACGAAAACCCGTCTCTCCGGCTGAAGATGCTTAGGTATGTATCCTCGAAAATAGCATTCTTTCGTTTTCTGTGCTAAATTTGACAGGCTTGACGTTGAATTCAGCGTACGGACAAAAAGTCGGCCACGGTTTTATTATGATGCCATCGATTCTCCATCCGCAACAATTTTGTTCAATAGGCAGCCGTCACCATACTCAGACCTTCAGTCTACTTTTAATTGCCTTAACGAGTTCACCACGAATTTTAGAAATCAGCAGTCAAACCCTGTGTACCTGCATCCTAACATATTCCACGCCACAATAAGTTCCCTCAACTATCGGCTGCTAAGCGTTCCTCCCTCACGAGGTCTTCACGAAGCTCTTCGGCTATCGTCACTGGCCTTTATGACATCCTGGTTTGGATACGGGTTTCGCACGCGCTATGAACTGCTCGGATCCCAGTTACGAAACTCGCTCCTTTGTCTTGGTGACTTGGGGGTTGACAAATACCCGCTTGTATTATGGATAGCATTCGTTGGCTCCATTGCAATTTTCTCTGATAGCGAATTTAACGATATATCGCCAATAATTGTCCAGATATCTAGGACCCTGGATCTCAGAGAATGGAGTGATGTGCAGCATGTTCTCACCAAATTTCCGTGGGTGACGTGTTTGCACGAAAAAGCCGGGCACAGAATCTGGCAAAAACTATCCGTAGCGGATTGAAGAAGGCCAGTTATAAACTATACATATGACTGGATTTTGGGAAGCCGAAGACGCTAGAATTATAAGTAGTGTCAAAGGTGGAAAGGTGAATCAATCATAAGAGACTGTTTCGGAGTCGAAAGAAGCACGTCTACGAATGATGATCTGTTGTTATCAGGGCGTAATACAGGTGAAACACCAAGCGAATTTCTTTTAAAGGTCTTGTTTTGGGTATTTGGAGGCTTACCCGGTATTCGCCCAGAATTTGTTGTGGAGTTCTCCAATCATATATGTACATATGTACGCTATAAATAAATCAATGAATAATGTTTATTACCCCTATAGGGCACTAATACACTAATTATATAATTATTTCCTACAAATTTATTATAAACTTGTAATAACCTAAAATCATTGACGATCAATGACGTCATCAACGTGAACTTAGTTAAATAACATTAACTACAACACAGTGTCCAACTATTCATGAGTATGACGCTAAATTGCAAATAAATTCCTTGCTATATACATTGCTAGGGGATATTATGTCCAAACTTGCAGTCCTTATTGATGCCGACAACGCGCAACCCTCCATAATCAATCACCTGCTCTCAGAAATAGCGAAATATGGCACACCGCATGTGAAGCGTGCCTATGGAGATTGGACAGGTCCCAATTTGAAGGGCTGGAAGGAAAAGCTTCTTGAACAGTCAATCTAGCCGATCCAGCAATTTGCGTACACCCACGGCAAAAATGCGACCGACTCAGCTTTGATCATAGATGCAATGGACTTGCTTTACTCAGGTCGCTTTGATGGCTTCTGCCTCGTCTCTAGCGATAGTGACTTTACTCGACTGGCTGCTCGCATACGCGAGTCTGGACTAACTGTGTACGGAACCGGGGAGCGAAAGACGCCCAAGCCCTTCGTCGCTGCCTGCGATAAATTCATCTACACCGAAAACCTGGTGCATCTGGAAGAGCTTGCACCACACGCCGACAGAGTCACAAACGTTCCCGGAGGTCTTTCGCCAGTTGTAAAGGCTCCAATAGATGCCCATCTATCGACTATATTGCGTACCGCGGTAGAAACAGCTTCGGATGACGACGGATGGGCTAGACTCTCCAACGTTGGGACGCTCCTCACAAAACAATATCCTGACTTCGACCCACGTACGTATAAGTTTCACAAACTCAGTGATCTCATAACTGCCACGGCTTTGTTTGAGGTTTCCCGTCGCTCCCATCAAGGCTCAAGTACAGATATTTACGTTCGTGATAACCGTCGGCGGCGCAAGAGTAACTAATATGTATAGCAATTATACTTAGTTTAAATGTTTTTTTTTCCAACCGAGTCCAACCTGGGGAACTGAACGATGACTACTGTGAGGCAATGCATGATTGGTATATGGAGTTGGTTCGTGTCTTGTTACCCACATATAATATAAACAGTCTCCAGTGACGTACGTAAACAGGTTATACGAGATTGCTTTGGATTATATGATTTGATCAGATTACTGAGGATTTGTCTATTAAGTCTTTTAGCGCAGATAAAACAGGTGTTTGGTCTGTATGCAACCCAGGTGTATATCATGTGATATACGATATACACAGTGCCACGCCTAGTGGTCCTGTGACATTAAGCCCTTGTCGGAAATTCAACCTCTAGACCAAAAAGACGTAACGCCAATTTGTTCTAGGATTAGTCGATGCCATATTCTGACAGCCCTAACCTTAACTGTCTTAGATAGGTCAGGCTGTACTCTGGCCTCAGGCATTCACTTGCCAGGCCATCACAGTTGTATATTGCGAGCATGGGGTAAATGCCTCAATTACGATGTTTATGTATGATATCCTGTCTCAGTTATGACCTTATATGCGAGCTTATTCCGATTGGCCAGGTATTCGGCCAACTGGGGAAGCTTTGGTGGATCCAGTTCTAAAAACTGCAGGTGAAGCGCTAAATTCCTCATGGATTACTGGATTAGGAAATCGTTTCATGATTAGAATGACTCTTAAGGATAACTCACACTACTATTTATAAATTAGTAGGAGCAAAAGCTGAATAATCTACTCATGAATTACATACTGGATTAGGAAATATTTTTTTAATAGGAGTAGAAGCGGAAGAAATATACTTATGGATTACTGAATTTGGAAACTGTTTTAGGATTAGGATGACTCTAAGGATAACTCATACTACTATTTATAGAATTAGTAGAAATGAAAACAAAAGAAATCCACTTGATGCATTATTGAAGCAAACCTTTTAGCAATTCAATGTCCCCCCAATTACTATATAAGGGAGGCAAGGACTTCAGTTTTCAATCTATCCATTTTCACAGTCAATTCATTTTTCAAATCAATCCACGATTCAGTCTAACTTGAGTTAAATCCATCAATATGTATACTCTTACTACTTTTATGCTTGTGGCCCTCTCTACTGTGGTGGGTATCCTGCCTCCTTGTTCATATATTAGAACTCCAATAACATTTTACAGGCACTGGGTCGTGTTACATCCATCGACAAAAGAAATCTGGTCACGCCCTCATGGGAATTCCAAGTCTTTCCGGGTGGTGATACAGTAATCTTGAATGGTACTATTCAGGAAGTTCATGCTGAACTGCTCAAATTGAATCCAAACTGGAATGAGGACTTCAACTTCAGAAAGGGTTCATCTTCCACTTTGGCTAAACGAACCGACTTCGACACAAGTGATGAGTATTACTGTGGTGGGCAGTTCGAAATTATCCCTACCGTGTGGTCCTGGGCCCTCCAAGATGGAATTGAGTATTTACGTGGTGTTCCGGGTGTTCCGGTTGCTCCTACTGGACCTGGTTGGTGTTCCAGAGTGAGCTGTTCCTACAATGCTGCGATTACTTGGTGTAATGATGTACGTGCATAATATATTTTTCCCCAGTGTGGAGAATATAGATGCGTTGGCTAACAAGGTGCATAGGATCCGAATGGAAAGTCGTTGTATTCATTTGGTAGTATTGCAGATGGTGCCCAATTCATTTCAGACTATTGTTCTACGTCAACGTATCAAAACCTCGATAATTCTTATATTGGAACCTCTGGACAAGTATTTCACCCCACCAACTGGAATGTGATTGTGGACCATCAATTGTGCTAAAGCTTGCCTGTTATATGTGATGATTTGCTCCAGGCGATTTGATGATCTGTTGTTGTGTTATATGATTTTAGTACTTCATACTGTTACAGAAAGGTCGTACAGTATTATAAGTCACTATATTCAATGCATTATATTAGTTGAAATCACCTAACGCTCTACTATTGACGCTCACTGGAACCGGTTGCATTGTAAACGCCCAAATTTGGTTTTCATTGCAAGTCCCAAATATAGTCTAAATTCCGACAGCTTCCTTGCCGAAACCCACCTAAACCGCCCCAATTAGTAGGTGCGGCTTCCTCTGCCTCATCTCGATTGCTTCAATAAACCGACAGATACGGAGTAATCTCGAATCCTAATCTAATTATAAGTTTTAGCGAAGAAATACGAGAGCTGAGCAGATCCGAAGCAATATCCCCGAGAATGCAGCAAAAAGCCCCGTTGCGGCTGAACCGCTTTGCACGATATAATTGCTGTTTTGGGAAGTCCTTTCGGCCCAGCCCCCATTCCGCCTGGACGCGGATTATTAACGAACAAAACGGTTAAATATACAGTGGGGAGTGTAAATAAACAAACCAAAAAGTCTTTGGCGAGACCTTATTAAAGTTTCAAATACTAGTACGTGGCAGACGGGTCAAACTAATTTTAGATTCGTTTACGGCCTAGTGGAGGTAAGGCAGAATAAGGTAGAGCATTACTAAATTGGAATAAGAAGTGATTGGGATAATATCCAAAGCTTATCCAAAACTTATCCAAATTGGGTTTTGCTACTAACCGATTATGTATCCTCATTCGTAGCCTCGTAGGTAGCCCTAAGTTCCTCGAACCTGCATACTGCTCAAAGCCAAAAGCACAAGGAGCCAGTAGTCGGGAAGTAGATTTTGGTTTATTTTTAGTTATTTCCAAATTGCCAATTAATAAAGTTTGAACATATATGCATGGCTTACGGCAAAGATAGTCCTTAAAAGAAACTGCTGTATTCGCCTGTCTATAAATTAGCCCCAAGGCCCTTTTTTTATTTCGTTTTTGACAACAACAACAAATACAACAACAGTAGAATTAGCTGTTCTATAACTACTGCTTCTTTCTGACAAGACTCCTGAGACTTGAGACTGTTCTTTAAGGAATACCAATTTGAGAGTAACCATCATGGTTCAATGCCCAGGTGAGCATCTTCCAAAAATTCAAGTTGCTACAATTGAAGCTAATTAACCTCACATAGCCGTCGATGTTCCAGAGGTCCAACAACTATGGGCCTACTGTCCTTCAAAGGCAGGCGCCTATGTGATGGCCATTGTCTTTGCCTTGACAACTGTCGCCCACATTGCGCAAGCATTTATTCACAAGAAGCCATACACCGTAGTCATCATCATCGCAGGAATTTTACAGACACTGAGTTACATCATGCGCATTCTCAGCATTGAGAATCCAGTAAGCTTAGGATATTTTGCCATTTCGTTGGTGTTGATTTTGGTATGAGAATCCTTCGCATTAAGCTAACCCCTGGCTTTTGTTTTACTTTTTTCAAGTACTAATTTGCTTCAACAGATTGCACCGATATTCACAAATGCATTTGTCTACATGGTTATGGGAAGAATGACCTGGAACTTCACCTCCAAGGCTAAAATTGGTGGCGTGAGACCATGGAGGCTTGGCCTTATTTTTGTCCTCTTGGATATCCTGTGGGTGTGGCCAATGATTATGTTGGGAAGGTATACTAACAAATCCAAAAGGTCATTTTTTGTCCAAATTATTGGAGGTATCAAGGCGGCCAATCCCAGAGGCTCTACGGAAGCAGGTGAGCATGCTAGTTCGTCGTAGGAAATATTCTTCAATGTATTGATCGTCTTCTAGGTTTCCACATCTACATGGCTGGTATCGGCATTCAACAATTATTCATCATAATCTTCTTCATGTTCGCACTCTCTTTCCACCGAACCATGAACCGCGAAGGAGACAAGCCTAAGATGGCATTCGCGCTGCTGTACACTGTGTACCTGGCTTTGTTGTGCATTACAGTATGTCTAAATTTCTTCTTATTATTTTTTGTCAATATTTCTTTTCCTCTGACGAGAGACTTGTTTAGATTCGCGTCATCTTCCGCCTTTGTGAATATGCCGAAGGGGCAAAGAGCCCCACGATCACCCACGAAATCTACCAATACCTGCTTGACTCCTTTCCGATGCTCGTCGCTCTGGTTTCGTTCAATATCATCCACCCCGGCGCCGTCATGCCTGGTAAAGCTGGCAACCTCCCCAGTCGCAAAGAACGGAGGAATGGGATGTTGACCAAGAGCGCGCAAAAGTTCGAATCGACATCGTCGCAGAATATTAGCTACTCAGAAGTTCCAGTTCCCAACGAAGGGTTTCGTGGTTGAAGGTGAATTGGGAGTTCGGTTTTTTCAATGTTTCAATGTTTAGTTTGCTCTCCTAGATTTGGTGACACAGTATTTTATAGCCGCGAATTCACGATAACGAGATACAAATACTTGATGCTTTTCATAACATGTAGCTGTGGGTTGGCTATAAAGCCATGACAAACTCGCACGTGCGTACGGACACACCGTTCAATTGGTACTCCAATGTCAATAGAAAAGTGTATGTAGATTACTTGTCTCTCCTAAACAAGGGTTCCTAGAGCTGCCGGGACCCTCCTTGGAGCCTACGACCCTGCTCTGGGAGCCCCCCGGGAGCTATGGAGAGCTATTGTCGAGCCAGGCTGAGCATAAGTAGCGTCGCACATAAATACTTTATAGGTAATATAGGAATATAAATGAAGGGCTAAAGTACAAAAACAACAGCCTATGTAACAATGAATCGTGACAACTCCGCAACATACATGTACGTATCTTTGTTCCTAACCTCAAAGTGGTCGGTTATGAATCACGTTACAAGGGAAAATTCCATAATTTTTCAATTACAAAGGTGGTTTAGAAGAGCTTATAAATCAAAGAAATGAATCAGCAAAAATTAAAAGTCACAATCTGTTGTCTTCCGGAGTTCCGCTATTGCCTATTCGAGACAACACAAGGAAACTCCGCCTACTCCGGTCAACACAATTCGCCGTGATCTAATCGATAAGTTGAGTTCCCAAGCTTGACATAAGCTAGGCTTTCTATTTCCTAAACTATTTAAACTTCTTCCAGATCACCTACCGCACAGGTAGAAAATTTTTTTCTGTCATTGCACTGCGATTGTGATTCCTCACTGAACAGCTACGATGACTACCGCAATCCTTACCCCCGGACAGCTTGAAAAGGCAGCAGACCTTGAGAACTCTATCGTTGGAAGTAATACTTCACCATCGTCACATTCCATCGAGAAAGAGCAGTATGGGTCTCCTGTTGAACCGAAACCTGCTGCCGAGCGAACAGTCACTGGCATCCGCTGGTTCCTCATTTGCGTGGCCATCTTCTCAGCCAATATTCTCTATGGCCTAGACACTACCATCGCAGCAGATATTCAAGCGGCAGTGTCAGAAACATTTGGGGAGGTGGCTCTTCTCGGGTGGTTGGGTGTCGGATTTACCCTCGGTTCGACCGTGGCCATATTGCCCTTAGGCAAAGCATTTGGAACCTTCGACGTAAAATGGGTATTCTTGACATGCCTGACTATGTTTGCTGCTGGAAGTGCCTTGTGTGGTGCGGCTCCATCGATGAATGCAATTATTGTTGGAAGGGTTTGGGCTGGTGTTGGAGGAGCCGGGATGTACTTGGGGTATGGCAGACCAATCCATGATCTGACGATAAGCAATACTAACATTATGTTTTGTGTAGAACACTGAATCTCGTGACAATTCTAAGCACGCCGAATGAACAACCATTGTATGTGGGGATGACTGGGTTCGTTTATGGTGGTGGATGCATCCTAGGACCCATTGTGGGAGGATCATTTGCGGATAGCTCAGCTACATGGCGATGGGTTTGTTTTTACTTCCCTCAGATTCTGATAATGTGCTAATCAGTTCATTAGGCATTCTATTTAAATCTTGTCATCTTCGGTGTCATGTCTCCCATCTATCTATTCGTCCTTCCTTCTTTACCTCGCCGTCTGGACTCGCCATTCTTAGTCAAACTTCGTTCTCTCGACTGGCTGGGTGTTGTTTTAACAGCGGGTGTCTCGGTAACTTTTACGGTGGCCTTCACGTTTGGAGGCTCGATCTGGGCATGGAATGATGGCCGCATCATCGCACTCATTGTGGTCTTTGGAATTCTCACCATTATATTTTGTTTAACGCAACGATATTGTGTTTACACAAACGCCATCGACCGACTTTTTCCGTGCGAGTTCCTGCGGAACACTCAGCTAGTTTTGCTGTATGTTTGCATGGCCTGTGGAGGCGCTGCTCTCTTTGTCTCCGTTTACTACATCCCGCTGTACTTCTTATTTGTGCACGGAGACAGTGGCGTCTTCGCAGCTGTTCGCCTGCTTCCATTCGTTTGCTTTTACGTTGCGACCACGCTAGCCTGCGGCGCCCTCATGAAACGAAGCGGCTACCACAATGTTTGGTATCTGGTTAGTGGTATTTTCATGACATGTGGAGCCGCTGTAATGTACACAATTGAGTAAAACACTCCGGTGTCCCATATCTACGGCTTTACGATCCTGTTGGGGCTGGGCATGACGACTACACAGGCTGGGTACGCTATCGGGCCGTTGCTGGTGAAGCCGGAGCGGGTAGCAGAGGTGATCCAGTACATGAACATCTCGCAAGGATCGAGCCAGCTTATTGGATTGACTATTGCCAGCGGCATCTTCCAGAGCCTGGGGTTTACGCGCCTCAAGGGCGTGTTGGCCGACACCGACTACTCGGACAGCCAGATTCAGGCGGCTGTGGCAGGGGCACGGAGTCAGTTACTCCAGACTGTGTCCCCAGAATTGAGGCAGCAGTGTGTGGATGCAATTGTCAAGACGATTGATGATATTTGGATCATGGTCATTGCTGCAGGGGCAATGTGGACCGTGTGTTCGTTTTTCTTGACGCGAAAGAGGTTTCTATAGTAGTCGATTTTTCAGAGACTTCCAACAGCAGTGTGTATTAAGATGGCAATTAGAGTAGACAAAGTGGAATTTGAAATAAATGGAACTGATTTTTTGCATCTATTTACAATAGTATGTTCACATTGATTGTTCGCGGCCTTGATAAACCCTAACCTTCCGCTTTGGGACAGCTCCGGAAACTCCTTCTGGTACATGGGGATCCGGAATGGGCCCTCTAGTGTCACGGTGTCACCACTCCTAATTCAACTAGGCTTACTAGCTATGTTATAGATTTATTTCTCCTGAATTCTGTTAAAATCCATCTATTTCGTATTATTAATTGGGTGAATAAATGTGATTATACACTGGGTGTCTGTATCTGTGAGGTCTGTCTCACTAGCATCTGGTCGTTTTAGGCCAGTGATCATAATTAGAAAAACGAAAACAAAAGTTAACCATTGGTAAAGTTCCATGCCTCGGTCTGATCCCTCGATCCTACGTGCAGCGGCTCAAACCCATACAACCAGTCGTCATCGTACGTCAACCCCATTTCCCCGGCCAGGGTGCTCTGGAATTCGGCCCATGGTGTATCCATCAGCCCCAGACTGCTCGGGTCATCACCATCGCGGGCTGGCAAGGCTCTTGTCTGGTTTGGGAGCGAAGGGGTGGAACCCGAGTGGAAGCGGCCGTTAAGGAAATCGGCCTTGGCAGCAAGTCCGCGAGTAACATTGGCAGCGCTCATGGCGACGGCAAAATGGGTGCCAAAGGCCTCGAAAACGGTGATGGCCATGTCGAGGGCGTCGCGGGCTCCTGGCGTGAGCGAATGCAGCGGATAGGCGAGCACGAAGCCGGCCATGGAGAGAGTGGCGTTCCACTGCCATTGAAAGGCTTCATACCAGCCCTTGAGGAGGTCAGTACTTGTTAACGCCTGATGAAGAATGTGTGTGACGGCGATAGCATGGTTAATGCAAGATACAGTGTGGCTATCAGCAACGGGGGTAGAGTAATCAATAGCCTCGACCGCGGTAGGAGACCCGGACGGGAAGTAGATGAAGGGTCGATAGAGGTTCATGGATAGGTTGTGATAGAGCAGCTCTAGAAGCAGTCGTTGACGCTGGAGCCACGATGGTGCGTATCTTTCTAGATATAGCGCTGACCTGTCAGTCGAAAAAGGCTCGCCTGAATCCTTGCGTTTTGTTTTCATCGCGTCTGGAACATTACGCAGCCAGACCTCCAGGCTATCCAGTTGAGGCTGGAGCCATTCTGCCAATGTTTCCAGATAGGTCAAATCAGAATACAGAGATTTAACGTTGTTAACCTCCAGGATCTCAGTATATTTGTCGTAGAAACCCAGATATATCGTTTCGGTCGTGAGTACCAATGTCGTTAAAAGCCGACTGTAGGTTAACCAGGTTACATTGTAGCCGTACGCCGCAATATTCGAGACAGACAGTCGAGCCAGCTCGTGGTCATCAGCCGGAACACTACAAGTAGCAGTCAAGTCAGCAGACAGCCATGGTCGACCGAGTTTCATACACGTATTGCTCTCGACAGTGTAGAGAGTCCACCAGATCCGCTTCCGCAATTCTCGCTGGGCACGGGGAAGGCTTTCAGGTGGCTCTAGATGAAGGCCGAGGATGTGGGCAGTGCGCATGGCCAGCGCTAGAGTAACGTGCGCCATGTTCTGAAACGAGGCGTTGCAGAGATATACAACCGAAAAGATGCGGCATTGGAGCGTCGCGATGGATGGACTTTCAACATCGGAGGTGAGCAGCGTCTGTGAACGGCGGTAGTACCATCGACCAGCAATGCTCGCGTCATTGATGTCAACATCGCCGTCCGTGAGGGTAGATTCATGCTCGTGACCCGAGCGGACGCCGTACTGCATACAGAGGGCGAGGATAATGTCAACGAGCGCAGATGACTTCCGCGTCGTGGGCGAAAGAGCCCAGAGGGATTTATAGTGTTCCCGGAACTCAGCTTCGTCTAGGATTTGATAGATGGGATGGTACGACTGCCAGAAAAGGTTGAGGAAGAAGTCTTCCTCAATGGCACTCAGGTATGTCTCTTCGCCGAGAGACGAGGGCTCGTCGAGACCATGCTTGGGCGAGGTGGGACTGGTGAAGGTGCGGCTGGCCGAGTTGGGCTGTAAGTGGTGGTCGTTCTGAGGCTGCTCTAGCACGGCGCTCAGGTAGCTGCTTATACGGTTCATAAAATAGAAGGCCGACGAAGGGCCATACCACTGGGTCTGCGAGGCGTGTGCCGAGCGAGTGTGAATGCCATCCCATCCCCGTCGGCTCCGGTTCGGCTGGGCAGCACCGGATTCGGGCTGTCTTTCTTCGAGCTCTCGAACACGTTGCTGCAGGCGCTCTATTTCTCTGTTTATTCGTCATCAATTTATGTAATATCGCGAGAGGGTGAGTATCAAACCTGATGGCATGTGGGAGAGTGCGCACTTCACGCGCGGTCTTGGTGCAATGGCCACCCCGCGTGCGGCAGTTTTGGCAGGGCAGGCTGCTGTCACATTTGATGCGATGGACGCGACACCAATCGCAGGCGCGCCCAACCTGGTTTCTTTTAGGGCGGATAGATAAGGAGGAGCTGGAGGAAGTATTGCGTTTCCTGTGGCCGGATCTGGCGCTCTTGTCGGGGGAGACGGCAAAGGTTGAATACATGACAGATCGATCAATCTACGGATGTGAAGACAAGAAGGCTCGTCTCCCAACTCTTTCCCCTTTCATTTTGCGCATTTCGCTTTTGTTTCTGTCTTCAACTGTGAGTCGTCCACGTCGTTGGAGAACGAAGGAGGTTGAAGGAACGTTTGCACATATGTCAGCGGGAGAATCACCAACGCCAAAAAGGGAACCCGCACACGGCAGTCCCGCGGTCCGGCTAAATACTCCGCCAAACACCAGACTTTGATAGGATTTTTTTTTTCTTTTTAACAAAAATTCACTGGTAGTTGCATATTTGTGTGCTTAGATGCGTTTATGGTGTTGTTTCACTCTTATAAGGTAGATTTTTCGGTAGAAATATATATATATATTACTGCTATGAAGGTGCTAAAACAGGAGTGGGAACAGTTGAGCTTAAAGCTAAAATGGATGTTTCTTGACCAGGGCGCTATCCAGAGGCTACTGCAGGAAATTGACCGAGAAAATGTTGGACCGTCAACAGGCGAGGATAAAGTCCATTTAGAACCATATGAGGATGTATGGTTCATAAAATGGTGTGGCGCGGAGTTCGAAAGAACTTATAGCTGGGACTTGAAACAATTTTGTTGTTCGTTCTTAACATCGACTAGTCACGCCCAGAGCACCACAGCACATGTTTTTTGTCCCGTGTTTGATGAAATGAAATCACAGCTGCATGAAATTAAGCGTTGGGCTGCAACTACAGAGCAGTTATTTCAAGTTTTTGAATACTCGAGGATAGTTTTGGACCATGCCTCGATTCCATTCCCTGGCATTCACATGCGGCAGAAATGGCACGGTCATTACGAAAATTTTAGTCCTGGTACTGCGGAAAATCCAACCTCAAAACAACAAAGCCAGCAAACTCAGGAACCATCCTTTGACCAAAGATGGAATTGGATGGACCTCGAGTCTCATTTGAAGGCGAGAAAAAGCGTATGGGAGCAAAAATTGCCTCATGTGTTAGACCCCGAACATAACAAAAACATGGCGGTTCACATAATGTTGAGGGCCTTGGATCTGAATCTATATCACGAGCAAACAATTGAACTGATGTAAATAGTGTCTATTTTAGTCTCAATTCCGCTGATACTGTTTATTTCTGGCGCCTAGGCGTGTATCAATTGATACATGTAATGACGAGTATTTGGCGTTCTTAGCTGATGGAAAAGGGAGTCAATATCAATGTATTTTCTCGTCAGATGAGAAATACACGATAAAGACATAAATCTTTATTTCCGGGAGTATTCTGATCCCTGGGGCAAATTTATTCAATATGTATGCGGCGGATGAATATGGCAAGTTCTCCAAAAACTTCCTGGTCACCGGGAAATTCAAACTCGTCATAATATTCACGGATCAACTTTCTTGACCGCGGGGTGTCCGGATCGGTACAACTAAGAAGTGTAAGAATTGATACATTGGTAGCCAACAGAAAACCTACCAGTTGGATATATCATTGCTTTGCATTGTATCCCATATAATGGCCGCGGGATAGGCTAAATCGGTAACTATTTGTTTAATTGGGGCATTTGAGCTGCATGAAACAACCAGCGAGGAATTGTCAACCTCTAAAAATCCATCCGGATCATCGAGAACTTTGAGTCCATGCTTATCAAGAATAACCCGGTCAATATCGGTATAAATAGGATCCTGCACATAACATGGAATTTCGTCAAGTTTGCTTTCGTATTTTTGGCTGACAATTTCTCGCAAGGTGACAGCTAGCGCATGTTGAAGTGTCGATCGAATCGAGCACTCATTGTCAGCGACAGAACCAAATGAAAAGCCAACGACTTTATTAATTTTGATTCCCGTCTTCAGCGTTGCTATCAGGCTTGACCTTAGCTGCTGATAAGCAGAACTTGCCTTCCACTCTTCGAGGTGAGATTGCAAGAAAGATTCGGCTTCTTTGTTTGACTTGATCGAGGGTATTTTATATAATTGTTTTGTAGAAATATCCCGTAGAGCACGAATATGGTCGATTTTTATATGGCAATATGCCAAATGTGGCTTTCTCTTCACCGTTGTTAGCGAATGAATAGGCTCATAGCTAACAGATGAATGAAGGCTTTTGAAGTAAAACCGGTCAGCTAATAAGATTCTTCATAAAAATGGGATAGTCCCAGGCATACACAATGAATTCGGCGTCAGGTTTTGATGATTGATGTACATCTCCAGTCTCGATGGTGAATTCAATAGGAACTCCATCTACTCCTTTGATAGAAACTACTTTTAACTCATTATTGCGGACTCTCTTCATCTGCTCGCTGAGGTCTCGAAGGGTCTCCTTTGTGAAAATAGGATGAGCGTCGTCAATAAGAGATTGAAGCTTTGATGCTGCTTCTTCGCATGAAACTGCAGGTCCTGGACGCGTTGCTATTCCCGTGTAGCCGTGAACTGGGCCGGCCCTTGAAGAATACATTGGGAAATCCCTGACGTGCAACATTTTGCACGTTTGGAGTCTCCCGAGTAGTTATCATGACAGAACACAAGCGCTGTTGACGATAGATCTTGGAGGGGGTTGTTGGGCGAGGCTAACCGATTTTGTAACAAGCACTACTCCGGCCAATCAGAAGACGCATCAGCACATTTTATGTAGAGCTCAACAATTCGATGGAACATTTGAACTTAAATGTTATATTGGAACTATGGGGGTTTTTGACTGTTCAGTAATCCAGTGTTTCCTTCCAAAGTTCCTTTTTTATTGTATCAATTGGTTCATCAACCCCTCAAGTGCTGTGTACATATTTAACTCACCCCTATATATAATTACAATATTTGCTGTCTTGAGCAAGAACGTTGACGTGCGGTAGCATAATGACATATTTCCCCCCAGAGCTTAATATTTTACTACACCTAGATAACAGTTGTAAAAACGTCATGGTGCCAAGCCACATACCGATTTAATATCGAACATCAGACTCGCACGGGCAGGCTGCGGAGGTCCGCACGGTAGCCCGCACGTGCGGCCACCTTAACCACCATGTTGGCTTTGCATTTAAATTTGCCACGAATGAGACAAATAGCGCACTATGGTGATAGATATAAAATTTTTTCTGGTTTGGTAGGTTTCTCGCTTCGCTGAAGTGGGATTTGCTTGATAGTCGAGTTCCGCACCAGTTGACGGAAGTGGTAATTATCAATTTATATGCGCGCGATGACAGTAGACACTTATTGCGGTAACTAAACATTGAGGTATGGGGTAGAACTACTCATCGAAATTTCTAGTATCGTTGCAAAATTAGTCATGCGCTGTATTAAATACAATGCTGGCACAATGGTGCGGTGATCGTGTCATCTATAGATCGCGCTTCTTGATATCACTGTGGGGAAGCTCCGCTGCGGTTCTGCGGCGGTTGTCAATACTGAATCACTAACTCTAATACTTGATTTGAAATCGACTTGACCTCTCTGAAATATAAATAGTGTCTGATTGAGACGGACAAAATGCGATATACAGAATTTCTACAATAACATCAATAACATCGTTCTACAAAGCACTAGTAGTACTCACTTATATCAAAAATGACTCCCACTACAAGCCGACACTGGGTTCTGGCCAGAAAGCCCCCTACCGGTCGCCCGATTATAAGCGGTCCAGAAGCAATTTTTGAGTTGACTACACAGCAAATCCCTGCATTAGGGGAAGAGCAGGTGTTACTTAAAGTGCAGTTTCTCTCCAACGACCCGGCGCAACGAATGTGGATCAACCCTAACATCAACCCGGAACGGCTTTATACTACTCCCGTGGAAATCGGGGAGACTATGAGATCGTATAGTTCTATTGCTGAGGTCATTGAATCCACGTCCAAGACATTGCCAGTTGGGTCTCTGGTTTGTGCCACAACCGGTTGGTGCGACTATGCGGTGTTGCCAGCAGAGGAAGCCATGCTGGTGGAGCCTGTCGATGATCTGTCGCCAACGCACTTTTCAGGAATATTCGGCATTGCCGGTGTGACTGCGTACTATGGCTTAATCGATATTATCAAAGCCGGACCCGAAGACGCTGTCGTGATTAGCGGAGCAGCTGGCGCAGTTGGCTCGGCTGCTGTTCAGATCGCGAAGAAAATGCTGGGATGTAGGAAGGTAATCGGAATTGCCGGAACAGATGCGAAATGCCGATGGGTCGAAAGTCTAGGAGCAGATGTCTGTCTGAACTACAAGAGCAAAACATTCACGGAGGACCTAAAGCGCGCCACGGACGGATTTGTCGAGGTCTTTTTTGACAACACCGGTGGCGAGACCCTGGATCTGATGCTCACACGGATAAAGAGGGAGGGCAGAGTGGCGGCATGTGGTGCGATGGCCGACTACAACGGCCAAAATACAACAGGGATTAAGAATTGGTACGACGTTATCGGGATGAGGCTTAATATTAAGGGATTTGTTGTGACGGATGCTGGCGCTGCCAGGTGGGCGGCGATTGTGGCCGCTCTTGTCCAAGGTTATCGCGAGGGCAAGATCAGAGTTGCAGACGACGGGCAGACCATTGTACCGACGGCCTTTGAGGACATACCGAAGACGTGGATGAGGCTTTTCGACGGACAGTCTACTGGCAAGTTGCTCACAAGACTTGTGTGGCTGTGATTGGGGTTAAGCAAAGTAGTGGACGAGATGGAACGGTGTATATCGCCCAGGGAAAGGGACAGGGACGGCTCCTTTATGCTTGTGGTGAAAGTCAACACATTCTCAGCGCTGATTTGATGTATAAATGATAGATCTCTTGCTATACGTTTTCAATATAAAATCCAGGTTAATATAAAACTAAAGCTTCAGTGTCAAAAGACGCGTGCATTCTGATTAAGGCATGAGAGCTCACGACTGGCCCATGAAACACCACTCGGCCCAGGCGGGTGGGTATGGCGGGACGGGCGGGCCGGAACGGGCAGTCGGAACCAAACTATAAACGTACCGCGCGCCAGGTCTTATTCGACAGTGCTGGCTGAGACAAGCAGAATTATTAACAACTGGAGGGAATCGTTGTTGATTAAGACGTTGACCGCCGATTGATACTAAACCTAACATTTTATATTCTAGGAGAGCGATAAGCCACCAAAATTGAAAAAAAAAAGGCTGACAGTAGCAGCCAATGTAGAATCTAACTCTCAGCACAGCGCAATAATACTAACGACGAGTGGAATAAGCGCGAGCAGCGGTCAGGAGAGATGGCGTGCAAATTTCAGCATTGACTTCAAGTTCAGCCTGGAGAAATGTGGCCTGCAGGGGTGTGATTGGCGTCAGCAGATTTGGCGTGGGGTGGAACCAACACAGTGGGATGCGTTTAGTGCAATCCCGGCTCTGTGGAAAGGAAGCCGTGTGATTCATGCTAGTCAGGCCCAGGCATTCTCCCCAATCTCACCAGGGTTGCCAACCTGATCCTTCCTCGCGTGGGAGGATTTTCATCCTTCTGGCGACAGCGTCGAGAGTTCTCCTTCTCGAGGGCCGTCGATAGCAGTTGCGACCACCAAGCGACCATTAATACGGAGTACGGAGTGGTTTGTACGAACTTTGACGTATGCATCTTATTTTGTGTCGCTGCTAATCGCCATCCGGGTAAAATTGCACACTCCTGCAGTGGGGATGATCGACCGTCGATGCTTTGCAGGATGGTGATTTGCTGGCCCAGACGGCTGGGACGGATTCTAATCCTGGACCAAGTGGTCGGTGCTGGATTTTAGCGGCTTAGACTTGTGACTCGTGTTGACGACATCTTATTTGAAATTCCACAGACAAGGCTAGTACTGTACTAATGAGAGTGCTGGGAAAGATTTTGGCTGCGACAATGGCCCACATTCATACAGAGTACATGTGTCATGTACAGCAGAAAAATGTGACGGATGTTCAGCCACGGAGTCGGCGATGGCCGGCCATGCATCGGCGGGCAGGCGCAGCAAAGTCAAGTTTCATCAGCTCATTTTCATACTTGCTAAGTCCGCGTAGTCTGGGATATTCTCCCTCCGTCCTCTGTTCTTCATGTGAACAACAATGGACGCCTTTTCGCGGTTCTTACCAGATGCTCCCGCTCGAACGGAGCGCGCAGGCTAGCCAAGGTTCTAAGTGGGGCCAACGGCCGGCGGGGCCCACAGGCTCCGGCGGGCTGTGATTGGGCGCCAGCACGCGCGCGGGCCAGCCCTGTTCTTATTTCTGAGGAGCCCGGCCCAATCGGCTGCCGCGCTCGCCCCCCGTCGGCACCCGTCATGCCTTTTATGGGCTAGCGCTGTTGCCCATTCAGGCCTAGCGGCAGAGGCCCTCCCAACCTCCCGCCCAGCGTTCTTCCCGTGACCCCGTCGGCTTTGTATGCACTCCGTGTATGTAACCCGCTGCTCCTGCCCTACGCGCCCGCCGGAGAACGCCTGCCCACTCCCACTCCCCCCCTCCGTTGTTGCCAGCTCGCCGCTTGTCGACAAAGAACAAGATACTTCACTCGGTGTCTCTCGCCGCGTGCATTTCTCTCCTGCGCTGCCACAGACCCAAGAGCACCAGAGCGATCCATCGATTGAGTGATTGATTGTCCCGCCTGTCTCTACTGTCCGTCGGCGTATTTTGCCGATTCGACCTGGCGTCGTTTTTGAGCCTCCACTGCTCTAGTGCTCCAGCCTCCAACACGTATCGTTGCTACCGTTATTATCTTTTTGCCCTTCTCTGCTGGTGTCCCAACGCCACACGCGCTTGACACCTGACCTCCAATTCCTCATTGCCCCGAGACCGACTGCACGACGATTCCTCCGTACACACTCAACACTCGTGCCGATGGAAACCTGATTGCTTGGCTCCTGCTGCGCTACACTCACGACATCGTCGCACCAGCTCCTCCCGTCGTTGGCAATGTCGAGTGATACAACCGACCTTCTTTTCCGGCTTGCTCTCAGTGGAGAGCGAGCTCGTACGTGCTAACTGTATTCCTCCCAGAAAGCGCGGTCGACTCAGCTTTTGCACGCGCTCGACTTCGCGCGCCGCCTCGCCACTGCCTCGGCTACCACAGCATGGCCACTTTTCTACACAAATCCACAGACGTGCACTCGCCGTCAAGTCGAAATGACAGCACAAGCCCGTACCTTCCAGGCTCGAGGGCATCAGCCTTGGGTATCTGGACGCCACTCCGTCGCGTTCAACCGTCGCAGCCGTCGCTTCGACGTGCCAACACCGTCACTCAGTCTGGCATTGCAAAGCGACCCGACCGGCTGCTCGCTACTCGACGCAAGAAAGACCAGTCGCCAACGCTGGGACACACAAAATCCAGCACAGAGGCCTTGCACCAACGTGCAATGACCCATGACGGAATAGCAGGCCCGAGAGAAGGAAACAATTTTACCGTTGCGAACGTGGGCAACAATGGGAAACTTTACCTGAGGTAAGAACACTCTCCGCCTACCAAGGCTCTGTCAAGGAGACAGAAAACTTACCTAAGAAACCTGGAACAGACCCCGAATAGAGTCGAGACACCACGCCCAACCCGTGAATTTCTCTCCGCCTTCTCAGACCCGTGCTAAACAGACCCCGGCCAAACCAGCTTTGGCCCCTGATACTAGACAGAGTATTTGGTCTTCCTCTCAGTTTTCGGAACTTCATCCTAAATATACTCGTCAAGCGGTGGTAGAAACAAGCCTTGACGCAGACGACTACGAGCCCCGCCAGAGAAGGAGGGCCCATTCGTTTTCGACAATATCTGAGTATGAGCCGTCTGCTGCAGCTAAAAGCGGCCAGGAATTACGCATTGTTATCGATCGATTTGACAGCAGCGACACCATCGACGCTCCCGCTCTTCCATCTACGACTGCTTTGGAGGTGCCAATTCCACATTACCGGCTTGGCACACCTCAATTCAATCCCGAAGGATCGCCTGTGCTACGGAGCTCTCTCTACACAAACACTTCCATGTCAGACAATACCCCACCACCGTCATATTTAAAAGAACATGAAGAGCGGAACCGGATACCCTCGACCTACGACTCGCCAGGTCTCTCACCCCCGGCTGCCACCCTCTCAGTAGCCATGTCATTATTTTCCGGCGTTTCTCCGGCACATAGGAAGTCTAGGTACTCCAACTCTACTCGGAGGTCCGGCATTTACACCCTACGTCATCCTATCGAACCCGCCGTCTTTGATTTTCTTTTTGAGGACATGAATGATCCATCAGTAGTGAAGTATATAGCAGATGGCCGAGACATCAGCGCCGCGACACCAGCCCGCATTGTTGCCGAGATTTCGTCTGATTCGTTCATGGATTATGAGCTGGTTTCCGATTTCTTCTTGACTTTCCGCCCTTACCTCTCGTCGACAAATCTCTTGGCCTTATTGCTAGCCCGTCTGGAATGGGCCATAAATCGACTACAAGATGATGGGCGAATTATTCGCATTCGGACCTTTGCTGCTTTGCGACATTGGATACTCAATTATTTTGCCGATGATTTTGTCAGCAATCGTGACCTGCGAGTGCAGTTCTGCGATAAAATCAATTCAATGTATACTGATGTGACTGCACGGAGGACCGCTGGTATTAGTGACATTAAGATTTTGGTTGACCTGAAACGTTGTTGGCATGGGAGGTGCTTGCTTTATTGGGATTGCGAAGCTTTTGGCTTCCCAGATAATCCGGTCATTCCTGGTGGTGTCTCGGGTAGTCGAGACTTGACCAAGACGAGGCTCAGCGAGGCGAGCGCCCCGTACCCTGAAGCAGTGATTGACCAAGATATGGGTTCTCCACTACCAGAATCATCGGCCACAAGGACCCAAGAAATCACGTCAGAGCACAACACCCCGCAGAAAGCACACATAAGAAATGCTTCCTCAGGGACTTCGCGTAGCGTTCCAGGCTCTAGCAGTGGTTATAGCATTCAAGCTCTATCATGCTCATTCCCCGCAAGACGAGTTTCGGCCTCTTTGGATTCTGTCAACCCTCCTCATCCGGTTATTGTGCCAACACAGTCCACAACCAGCTCCTCGAATCCACGTTCTCCCGGCGCTAGTAGCACCCGAAGGACCCCAGTCCATGCGCATAAACGCAGCGGCAGCTTCTCAGATTCCATCCGTGACGATCGTGCCCCTCTGTCTCAGCCCGTTGCTGAAAGCCAAAACCAGACTCTACTATCCACATCTCAGAATGGCAGTCTCATACGTGGCAATATTCTCCCACCAGGCGAAGCAATTGTCAGAATGCAAGCTCCTCCTTCTCCAACAATGCCGCAAAACCCGGACGAATTGTGTGAACCACACACGAGAAGTGCATCGGAGGGAAATATCAAGCCCTTGGCACCCAGTCCCGGTCTCAGAACCGTCATCGGCTCGATTCGCCGCGCATTACATTCTCGGCCCCTTGGCATCAGTAACGCAGCCACCAATGGATCCGTGAACGTCCGTTTTCCCAGAGGAAAAACTGCTGCACTACCTGTCAATTTGGCTTTCAGATCTGATTTTTATAAGGATCGGAGAGCTCTACCCGTGTCAAAGAATCACCCGAAAATGGATTATTTCTGTCAACAGAGTACAAAAGAGTATCGCGAAGCACTAGGTCTAGATGCTCCAAAACCATCCGGTCCATTTTCAATTGAACCCTACAAATCTGATGTTGGCGTTCCTCCATTACAAGTCCCGGCCCCGCAGTTTCAACGCCTCGCCAGTGAAGTAACGATGGGGAGCAAATCAATCCTAATCGTCGATGATACTGGACTTGATATGCCGGTGGTATCAGGCGGCCTTGGTTGGCCGGCCGAGCAAGATGAGAACAACCACAGTAGAGAGTCGTCTTTGACACGGTACAATGACTCGTCTTCACAACTCAGCGAAGTTGCCGTCCCTACCTCAACGGAAGCTTTCAGCAATAATGGCTATTTTGCCACTCAACCATTGGACTCTCCCGTCCAGCGTTTTCTGGGTACTCCATCAGTTCGAAAAACTGACTCAATTGCTAGTCGTCTTCGGAAATACGCTTCTTTCCACAGTGGAGCAAGCCGCTCGACCCGTGAGGGCTCAAGCGACACCGCAGGTTCTGAAGCCGGCGGCGAGAAACCATTGGGTCGTATGTTACGGAGGCGGCCTGGAGGTAATTTACGGAAGATTCAAAACGTCCACGACCTGGAACCTCACCTACGTCCTCAGTCCTTTGCGACTGATACTTCGTTGACCGAATCGGTTGCATCTTCAGCTCGTCATTATATTCGAAGAACCCTTGCTCGCTCCTCTCAAACAAGGGCACTATCAACACCGCCGCGTTTTGATCTGGTGAACACTCATTCGTCTCAGCACCTACGCCCTTCCTTTGAAGCAGCTATTGCCGAATTTTCGCGCATCCCCGACGACACTGACGGAGGAATTGAATCAACTTTACTGAAATTGGAAGGCAAATGGCCATTGGCTGGGAGTTCGGGTAGTCGTTCAGGCAAAGAACATGTCGAGCATACTATTAGGCATGGCGGCTTTGGCGAACAGGGTACTGCGCATGTTGCTTTCAGAGAAGTGGAAAATGGTAGTGAGGCTTACCGAACGACGTCTGGAAAGACAGCTGTGACCGAAGGTCGTCAAACCCTAACCTCACAGGTCTACACCGATTCAGTCATGTCAGAATTTTCCGATAGCTCTATTCCCCTCTTAGAAAGGGGATTGAGTGACGATTCGATGAAAAAACCACATCCAACTTCTCACCAATTTGATGCCCCTCGCCCTTTAAGCATCAAAAAAGCAAATCAGGACGTACCAAAACGCGAGTCGTCACACCGTTCTTTCCAAATAATTGATGACACGGAGAGTTTGCGACAACTAGCAAAAAACCAAGGAGTATCGCAACAGCCCTCTACGGACAACCCTACCCATGATTATCACTCCGATCTTTCTTCTGAAGTTTCCGTTGATATCATCGATAGAGACGAGGCTTTGCACAACTCAAACAGCACAGGGTACTCTCTGCCAAGTGCTTCCCTCGACGTACCGTCTCACCCTCTTGCACATCCACCATCTCCTCCAATGACAATCCAACAAACGACATCTATACCCCCCTTTCCAAAACCGGAGACCCCTGTGGTCTCCCCGGCACCGTTGACACCTGGTCCGTCTCCAACGCGGAAGGCGGAGTCCACACCAAAGGCGGCAGCTTCTAGTGAAAAGAATAACTCACACTCTGGCATCACTGTTCCACGCGTTCAAGTCCCGCAGCCAGCAAACCATATCCCATTTGTGCTGGCATACAATTCACAGGTACTTGCTCAACAGTTCACCGTGGTAGAAAAGTCTGCGCTGGATGAGATTGACTGGAAAGACCTTGTTGAGATGAAATGGAATCATAATTCGTCAACATCGCTCAGCTGGGTCCAGTTTTTGGCGGAACAGGAACGCAAAGGCATTGACCTGGTTGTTGGTCGTTTTAATCTTATGGTGAAGTGGATCCTTTCCGAGATTGTTCTCACTCCAGACATTCAAGACCGGGCCCGAACGATTTCCAAATTCATCCATATTGCCGGCCATGCCAGGCGCATCTGCAACTATTCGACTATGCTACAGATCGCGATTGCTCTGTCATCTGTCGACTGCACAAGGCTTCAGAGCACATGGGCGCTTGTAAGCCCGACGGATAAACAACTGATTGGGAGCATCGAAGCGTTGATCCAACCGGTCCGCAATTTCCATGAACTCCGTGTTGAGATGGAGACGGCCAACCTGCAAAACGGATGCATTCCATTTGTTGGGCTGTATGTTCATGACCTCACATACAACGCCCAGAAACCATCCCAGATCACTGGGACTCCCGATGGAGACGCGCTTATCAACTTTGAGCGATATCGGACTGCTGCTCGCATTGTCAAATGTCTCCTTCGATTGATTGACGCGAGTGACAAGTACAGCCTGAAGCCGGTCCCAGGCCTCGTCGAAAAATGTCTTTGGGTTTCATCTCTCTCAGAGGAACAGATACAAGCTCTGAGTAAGGATATCGAGTGATTTGTTTCATATGCCAAGCATTTTCAGCCATATACCTTTTCGCATTTGTCTCATCTTTGATCTTATCGTTGGTTTATTCGTGTGCATTTGTAGCCACTCATATATTGCTTTTTCTTGACTTTTTTCTCGTGCTTTTTCTCCACAACTCTTCAGCATTCGTTTTACTTTATCGTCCTTCGTTCAAACGCATTTATATATCCCGCATCGGTTCATTGCGACACCAGCTTTTTATTTGTCTAATACAAAGTGCACATAGTGGCTTCTTGTCCCACTCTTGAATAGCCAAGGATTGCAAATACAATCAAGAAATAAACACACAGTTAATATGTATATGAGTACATACATATGTAGCATTGAAGTCAACAAAATTGCAATATTTGAAATAGTAGGATGAGTTGATATGCATCAATTGATGGTGGTACACTGATGCATTTTTGGTCACGTGCCCAACGCACCAATTAACGAGTGTTGCTATCCAAGCGCTGACAGACGGAGTTAGTTTGAAGCAATCTCCTGCAAGCCCTATATATTGAAAATATTTAATCCGACATAGTAGCCTTTGGCATAGCAAAACAATATTTTTGCCCCCAACGGCAGCGTAGGCGCATACCACTGCGTCATTTCCGAAGAGAGCCCGACTAAGGCGGTTGATGGGTCCCGCGGCAGGCGATCGTTCCTTCAAACACACTCAGCGTTTCGAGTCGATCAGCGACCAACTCTTCCCTCTGCACCCTGGGCTTGCAGATAACAGCTTCCTCTTTATCCTCACCAGTCTCAACAGCTGCCTTAGATGGCGAATGTCTGCATGATCCAAATGCAGTCAGGTTGACCGAGTTGTCTGTTTGAGAGTGAACCCGAAGCCTGCCTGTCGCCTGGTTGGCGAGCCCGATCGAAAACAAACCATGGACATGGGGGATCCCTCTCACCGGCATTCCTCGGACACGGGCGAGAATGAACTTTCACCTTCAGATAACGAGCAGCGAAAGTCGCTGCCCGTCGACTTGCCGACGTCGCTGGACGACCGGCGACGAGTGTCTGAATATGCGGGGGAAACGGAGATATATGACGGTTGGCAGGGTGAGCTGGGCTTACGCTCTATGTAAATATGCCACAAGTTGATGCTGATTTCGTTTTCGGATAATCTAGGACAATCGCAGTTCCTCGCGACGCCGATAACCACAAAGCCACTATCGTTCAGTCTGGCGCTTGATGACCATTCCCACGACCAAGAACATGAGATGCGGGCTCGATTCGCGCAGTCATTTTACGACGGCGATGATGATGATGACACAACGGCACGGCTTGAAGACAGTGACGCCAGGCTAATGGAGATGCTGGCCGCTCAGGCGGCACACCGGGAAAATTCGCTAGCCAAAGACGAGGACGATATCGCCTTGGATGAGACATTGTCTGACGAGGAGAAAAGCGGCATCTTGCAGAAAAGTCTGAACATGGCTGCCAGCAATGGAGATGTGGAACGGGTCCGGAAATTGGTCGATGGAGAGGCTAGAAAATACGTGGATGTGAACAAACCGGATGAAGAGGGAGCCGTGCCATTGATATACGCGAGTTGCTTCGTGAGTTATTCTCGATTCGAGAAAGGCGAACGGCCAGTTTGCTAATTTGAAATACCACCAGGGCCATCAAGAAGTCGTTTCGGCACTTCTCGACGCGGGCGCATTTGTCGACAAACAGGACCGTAACCAATGGAGCGCATTGATGTGGGCAATGACCAACCGACACAAGACCATCGCAAAAGTACTTCTTGACCACGGCGCATCTCCAGACATCAAGTCTTCTTCCGGTGGAACGGCAATGGACTTTTTACAACCAGGCACCGACATTTCAAAGTATTTGCATGATAATGGGTACAACATCGGGTCTGCTGGAGTTGAGGATGACTTTTACGACTCGGGGTTTGTCCACGGCCGATTCGAGGAGGAGATGGCTCAGAACGAATTAAAGCGTCGTATGATGATGGAAGAAAGTGCGCTCAATCTTGAGGTCGATCTATCGAGTCTGGGGCTTGATGAGCAGGTGGAGGTTAGCTTCGTCTCTTGGGCACTTTTTGATCCATGAAACTAATAATCCCGTGATATAGGAGCCAGACGAATTCGAAGACGATCAACAGGAATTTGTATGGGACCGATGCCTAAATGACCAAATGTTTGTGTTTCAGGACAGCGAATTGGAAAAGATTTTGGATATGATCATCACGAATATGACTCCGCAGCGTTCACCGTCGCAAAAGCCGGTGCCTGCCAACCTTTTATTTCTGAGCGCCAGATATGCTCATTATCATGCGAGCCCGGAGCTCTTGGAGCAACTGCTGATGTCGGCCACCGACAAGATCAACGACGTTGTTGAGCGCCACCAGTGGGATATGACGATACTAGCGTTCTGGATTTCGAACGCTACCCTGCTACTACATTATCTGAAGAAAGACACCGGACTCATGGAGTCTACTGTGGAATTCCAGCTGCATCTCGCAGAGTTGGTCAACGAGATTTTCATTCTCATCATTCGCGACGCCGAACGGCGAATGAACCGGGTGCTAGACCAGGCTATGCTAGATCACGAAACGATACCAGGACTCAACGATGTCACGTTTCAGAACGAGTGGAAGCTATTCAAGTCTAAATCAAAGCCGAAAGTTGAGCCACCAGAGAAACGGTTTCGGCCACCTTCACCGAAGCGTCGAGCGCAGGTGTCGCCTCGCAATATCACTTCTCTGCTGTCATCCACATTGTTCGTTTTGGACCTGTACGATGTGCACTCGGTGATCACCACACAAATTATCTCGCAGCTGCTCTACTGGCTTGGTGCCGAGATTTTCAACCGCATCATGCTTACCAAGAAGTATTTGGCACGCACGAAGGCGATGCAGATACGAATGAATATCTCTGCTATTGAAGAATGGGCGCGAAACAACAACAGACGACCGGAACACTACGAGAACGGATCAATGTCTAGCACAGGCGACACTACGGTGGACTCTGCGCGCAAGCATCTCGCCCCTGTGATCCAGCTACTCCAGTGGTTGCAATGCTTCTCCTCGCTGGGCGACGACCACGATGCCCTTATCACCACGTTGCTTCAGTTACAACAACTCACGCCAACACAGCTCCTTCAGGCAGTTAAATCATACCGCGCCGAGGTCGGAGAGAAAGGGCTCACCAAAAGCGCATCGAAATTCCTGATCAGTCTTCAGCATGACCCTGACTTGTTGTATCGCGAACATATGAAACTTCAAAACCCCGACGCAGTCCCTAACCCTACTGCTGATAATCGAAAATCTCTTCCTCGCCCTCCTTCATCGTCAACGTCTCCTCCGCTACCACCAGCAACGCCGCAAAAACCAGACCAGGGCGCCGCCCTTCCGGAAATCATCACCACTGATACCCAGAATAATGGTAGCAACGCCAACCCCTCCACCCCACGAAATAGCGCCCTCATACACTCCCCAATCCTTATGTCCTCGCCAAACAATTTCCTCCATCAGCATTCCACACACGATCCTAAAAGTTACCTTCTCGATCCATCAATGACACTACCATTCTACCTCCCCACAAGCACAGACATGCTGATTAGCTACGGAGCTGGATTTGGTGGGACGAATAAAGAGAGAGCGAGAAAGTATATTCCAACTGTGCCGACAGAGGTGTTGAGTCGGTTTGATCGGGTATAGAAATAAACTTTTTTTTTTCCTTCTCGGCCAGAATGTCTTTGGCTTGCCTCGTGCTGGGGGGATGAAAAGAGGTTCAAATGCCAAGTCGATGTAATTATTTTTCTTTTAAGACTTCAATGTTACCCACTGGTGCACCCATATATACACAGTTTACATGGTCTAGTTAGAAAGATCATCCTAGTTTTCAATGTTCTAGATGTCCTTTCACACAACACTTAGTAAATCAGAAAGAATTGCCAAGAACTGAGATCAATATGTGCTTGTGGATATTGTTTTAATTGTATTCACACGCTATTCTAGTTATTTTCAAGAATGCTCATCTTGAATCATCCGAATTTAAAAACAAACACCGCATGACCAGCTTGGTTCCAGCCCGTTGCCAGTCCACCGGTGCCATCCATAACATGTTCATCAAGTGCAAAGTCTAAAATTCACTCCCAAACGACTTGAACATGGACGTTTGAGGAGCGTCTAATGATAATGTCAACAGCCCGAGAGAAGTGGAGAAATACATCAACAAGTACAAAAATGCGAAGAACAATGGAAGACTTGTTTTCCATTTACTTTTGGTCGTGTGGGTTATAAGCTCTATAACCACCTTCCTGAGGGGTAGCACGGGGATCATAATGGCTAGCTGAAATACTGCGAGGCCGACTTTCTTCTATTTCTGCATGCGGTGGCGCAGGGCCGGCTTCAGCTTCGGTGTATCCTCTTCGAGATGATAAATGAGAATGATCCACTTCCGGGCCACGGTCTGACTGGCGTCGTGGTTGTTCTGGTTCTGAATATTCGCGATAACGGACCTCATAACTGACGTCACTCTGTCCGCGGGAATGACCATGTCCGTGCCCACGACGACCCGGGGTGCCGTGCCGCGATGATGCATGTCCCATGCTTGTAGGTGACTGCCCTGGTTGTGATGTAGGAAGTGGAGGTGGCTGATGCGGTCCGTGGGCTTTGCGTTTTCGGTTTGGTGGACTGGGTAACGACTCGGACCGAAGTTGAGAACGAGGGACAGTCTCTTGTTGTCCTTTGTTGGATGGGGTGTTTGGTTGTGATTGGCCCGGAGGAACCCAGTGGTGGAAGAAAATAGATGATTGTGTGGCCTCAGATTTGGCTGGCATTGAAGCAGGGGAGGGCGCTGGTGGGCTCGGTCGGTATTGAGCGGCTGATGCATGAGAAGTGGGCGGTTCGCGTGTCTCACCGGAGTTCAGACGCGACGCTGAAGGCGCGGGAGGACGCACGTCACCAGAGCGAACGGAATTTGTTTGGCTTGTTATGCTATAACGCTGTGATTGTGTGGGAGAAGGAGGTAATGGCTGTGACGGTACCGAAGCTGGCGGGAGAGCAACTTGGGTGGCATAGGGGTTAGGTGGAATAGCTCGACTTTCTCGGCGGAAATCTGGCGGGAGGGTTTGTGCGGACTCCGCAGCAGAGCCTTGTGTAGAAGTGAGTGGTGGAGGAATAGCTTGTTGCTGGTGTTGAGAAAGGGCACGCTGGTGTGTCGCTTGTGATGACAGCTCTACCTGTTGAGCCATGTCCCACGATGATCGCGCCGTATTCCCACCACCCAATCCAGCAAATATCAACGGCACCATGTGTGGAGGAACACCGGCCTGGAAAGCCTCCCGTAGCATATTGTTTTCAATTCGTCGCTGCTCCAATCTGAGACTCTCCTGACGAGTCCGCTCTTCCTCTTGTCGCCTTCGATCTTCCTCCGCCTTTGTTTGCAGCCAGTGCCGCATGGCATCGTCCGGTGTATGCCAGTGAAGGGGAGGAGGCGGAAGTTGTGGTACTGGCGCAGGCGCAGTCACTTGCGCGTCGGGTGCAAGAGTCATGGACGATGGAGGAGGCAGCCCTCTCCGTGGGTTTTGATCCATTGGTCTTTTTGGAGACGGTTGTGTGGGAGGTGTGGAGGGAGGAGAGCCGGTGACAGTGGCCGTTGACGGGGCGTGGGGGGTTGGAAGAGACTGTCGAACAATAGAGTATTCATGAGTAGGACCCTTTATTCCGCTCTGTATGGGAGGCTTCAGTGTGAGCAACATGAGGACTGAGAGAGTGGACGTGAGTCAAGGCAATCGTCAAAAACTGGGTATTTGCGCCGAACGGAGAATCGCACACGACAGACATTAAGAAGCAGGGCAGAGCGGTGATGCACCCATGCCTATAAAGACATGTCAAGTCGACAGACAGGGAGATCGGAGTTGGGTTGGATTGTGGGGAACAGAAAGCAGCGGTTGCTTGAAGCGTGACAGGCAGCAGAGAGAGGGGGAGAGAGAGAACAAATGGAATGGAGATAGCTAGCTGCTGGGGACGAGGAGGGAGTAAAGAGTAGAGAGCGAGAGCAGAGGTGAAGCGCAGGAGGGAAACGAGCGCATCTCGAGCGTCGAGAGAGACAGAGAGTGATGACGATGGGCGCGCGCCAGACTTTTGGTTTGGCAAGGGCGACTGGAGCGAGGGTGGCAGGCGCAGCCGGGAGGCCGCTAGCCTGGTTGGGAAAAGGGGGGTTTGCAGTTACCTTTTGGGGACAAGAGCCAGCCCGCCGCTAGGCTGGACCGGGCGTCGCTGCCGGCTGCACGGCTGGGTTAGCCGCAACGGGGATGAGGCAACCGGCCAGAATGGGAACGATCTAGCCGAGAACTCTCTTTGTGAGTCGGAGCGCCTTCTGGCTGCTACTAATTATTCTTGATAGTCCGGAGTAGCTCGCTGATAGCAAAGGCGCTGTCTGTCCGTGCCTGCGCCGTGACGTTGCTTGCTGACTGACTGCTGACAACCCGCCGGTCAGATCGATTCCGTCGATCTCGAGTCTGGGAGAAGCTCCCTCTCGCCCCGTCTCGCCAATTTTGTCGCAGGCCGAGTTTTACCCGGGTTGCAAGTCGCGAGGGAGAATTTATTACTCCCTCGTCGTGAAAAGCCACGAGAGACAGCCACAGCAACAACAGGCTTTGGGCCGAGCAGTGGTAATTAGCAGCGTAAAGCGACAAGGGAGACGGGTAGCTAACCGGAGGACTAAAAACCCAAAAAGTTGTTTCAAGGTTTCTCAAGGTTTTTCAAACCACGAGGAAAGCAAAAAGGAAAAATGTCTCCAGGTATAGTTGCGTGTCGTTATGGCTGGGAGTCCACATGTTGCAGCAGTAAAAGGCGCACGGACATGAGTCCCAGCAATACGAACGCCTATCTAGGCTTGAAAATTGGCTCGCCGCACTGGCCGGCCGGTGGATCTGACACCCTAGACCCAAGCTAGGATTGAGTGCGTCTGGCAATCTCGCAGGAAATAAAACTAGAAAAGTGGTGGCGCTGGGTCGGTACACTCGGCACGGTTTAGACTGCCACTACCCAGCAGGGAAACAGGGGTCCCGGTTAAGCTGTCTAGAAGACAGCTGCATAGTGCATAGTGCGGAGCAGTCGGCATCATGGTTGTAGATTGAATTCGCACATAACGCCGGCCTGTTTCGATTTCAGGTGTATTACAGGATTCTACATGACGCCCCCAATGCCTGTGCTTCCTCGTTGTCATCTCACTGTCATGGAATTTAAGCTTGCTGCAAGAGTCAGGTAGAAATCCGTTATAATCAAGATCCGGTGGAACGTGCTCCTCACATGCCTTCGCACTCTGGGAGGCGCCGTCATGGCCGCTGTCAGGCTAATTTGGGGCCTGGGGCACGGACTAAGAAGCCAAAGAAAGTGGAAAACAAGCCCAGTCACCAACACAGGATAGCCAGGAACCACAGTATTATTAATACTAAGAATCACGCGACGAAGGCTGTCTAGTCGTTGTAGACATCGGGAAAGTTGCCAAGGGTGCCCAGGACTTGGCTTCAAAAGCTGTCCTCACCCCCGTCACCTTGATTGATACACTTATACACGTATACACTTAACTACCTGCAAAGCTAATAATAATAATGTCAACCGGTGGCATGGAACATGCTACAAATCCTACCAGACATTCCTGGTTGGGCTGGTCAACTGGTGCAATCGAGCTGGGGTTGTACTGTGATATGTATCACCGGAGCTATAAGCGATGCAACCAGCGTATATCCCCTCCTCTACTCCGTACACGTACGCGGTCTGTCGCAGAGCAGAGGGACCTCTCTATCACGAAAAACACCGGCCAAATGAGTTCACAGGGCTCTAGTGTCTATACAGTTAACTGTCACTAATTAGTGGTTCCCAGGTTCTCGAAGAAAAGAACATATACTTTCCTGTTTGGGAAACTGCCAAGCGCTAGAGTGGATACACTAACATCCATTTCAGGCTAGAGAAGGTTGCCAAATGAGGCAAGTGGAGACAGATCGCGATCCTAATTCATCGTCAGCAAATGTGACGTTTCTTTGCGACAGTGGATCCCGAAATGCACTCGCTCTGATTGGGCTGCGCCGCCCGTTCCACGCGTCCCACCGCGCCACGCGGCTTTGCGTCGGATCCCCCGTGTCTGATTGGGCCGGCTTCGTTTGGGTTTAAACTCGGGACTCGCACTACTATTCCTAAAACGGCATAGCGCGAGCAGCTCGGTGTTTCACACGTCGACAAGTTCCCAACACTCATTTCCTATCTCGTGTTTCTGGAAAGCAAAGCTCAGACAGCCCCGGTCCATTCGCAGAGTCCAGAATCACAAGTGTCCATTGTCTACCTGGGGTCCGTTCTACCGCTTTAATTTGTGTCAACATGGTGAAACAATCGACATGATGGCTTCTTATTCGGGACACGGATGCAGCCGTGCGGTCTAATTTGGCAAAACGCATGCAACTAAGGCCTATTTGGCAATTTGCTACATTTCGGTTACAAAACAGAGAGCCAATCACACTCGCCAAAGTATATCAGCTACTCTGAGGCTGGAGGTGCATATGTACGTAGTTCCTCGCCCGTTCTAGGCGTGCCGTATCAGGCATTACCTTTGCGTGTTTTTGCTTGGTTTTTAATTATACATTAAAAAGATCGGTCAGCCAGCTGGTCTTTGAAACAAACTAATTAGGGGCCTGGAGGGGGAACTGAAGCGAGGACGAAGACGCGGCTCGCAGGGGCTGTGCCGGTGGAAGATTGTTGTTTCTTGGCAGTCATCTTTGCCCTTCTTTGTCGTTTCTCCTCTCACTGGCTTATGAGATGTCGGTCATAAATCCGGCCCTGCGGAAAGATTTGAAAACCAAACGGATTTCATAAAAGATCTTCATACGCCCTTCTAATTTCAGGTCTCGGTCCATCACATGTCCCTATCATTGGAAAGAAATTATGGAAGAATGTGCAGCTCTTCAATGCATCACCGGCCATGTTGATCCAAAGACTCTCGGTGGCGCAGCTAGATAACTGACATGCATAGAAAACCAATCCTGGCACAATGGTGAGAAGCTGTATTTGAAAGCTGTTTTGGTAGCTTTACGCCGAGATACGCCTTGTGCAGACTTTTTTACTATTCCAGACGTCGAATTCAACGTCCTACTTTCCATTTCTGGGCATTCATTGACTTCCACTCATCCACGCTCAAAAAAACTGGCCAAAAATATCTAGAAAATGCATATTCGAATGACTATTCACATCTGCTAATTTCCTTTACCTGCAGACTAATATGCAGACGCATGTCGATCTGCTTTTGACTGCGGTTATTGGTTTCCACAGATGAATGGATACTCAGCCCCAGCAGGCAGACTGTGGCTGAAGACAGGCCGAATTGAAAGCTATCAAATAATATGGTGAAAGGGGCCTATGCCGAATTCAAAAATGCAGATGCAGAAACATGCACTACAGTACCAAGTGTGGCTGAATTTCCCGAATAGGAAAAACTCGGCTAAGCCCTAAGCCTCGAACCCAGCCACTTGATCTGCAGAATACATCGGCTTGACCGATGCCATTTATTTTGTTTTTATGTCGTGTAACTCTTGCAAAAACAGTCCGTCGCTTTTTTTTTCTCTCGCTCTCCCACAAAGGATCAGTTTAAAGAAGACTGATCACAGACTTCGTTCTTTTTGCTTTTTCGGAAGCGGCACGGCCGTGCTTAGAAATTTTTTGAATCAGAAAAAAATAAATAAAATAGGAGTTGTGCAATAATAACGAGTATTTAAACGCTTGTCGACAGCTGAACAACAACTTTTGCAGGCTTTCCCTGAAGTGGCCAAGGTTCTTTGCAAAATCAAAAATGCGGCTGAATTAGGTTACCCCCATGTCCCCCGTGCCCGTAGCCTGGGGTATGACACCTGGAGGATTGGGTAGGGAGATCGGGTCGATGTTTATGTATCCAAAAAACGATCCATTATTAAATTTCTTCAAACCTCCCATGGCCAGACAGAAATTCATGGACTTGTGCTCACGAAGATAAGGGGTAAAAAAGGCCCAAACACGACAAATAAATAAAACCGCGTGAAATAGGGGTTCCGGGAAAGCCTGAAAGCTTCTTCTGCTTTAGCTTTTGGTCGGCCCCGCAACCTGCAATCTCCATCCACAGCAACATTTGAAAGCACAGTGTATACAAAAAGTACGCACTACATATAAGTATGTCCGCTCCAGATGCAGCAAAATTGCAAGGCTGGCAGTATGATGACTCCTCGCGGTCCTCATGGGATATACTGTGGTCTTGCCTCACTGCAATGTTTGCTTGCACGTGGACCGCTCTACACATGGGAGTCCCTAGACGCGCCTCGATAGGAAGAATATTCAGCAAGAAAGTGCTATATTGGTATCTCTGTCAGCCAATGACTATTTGAGCGCGAAAATGACACTGGCACGTTTCAAAGCCGCGCAGGCGGAGGTCGACAAGAAAAACGAACAAACGGGAATATTATCTAGCGAAGGCGAAGAAGCAATTCCAAAACCTGCCAAATGGACAATGGTTCATGCGTTTTGCGTCAATATGCGAGGCTTGGCTTTGCGAACAACTGATAGCCACATCTACACGCTCGAATCCAAGCATGTCATGCCCCTCGTCAAATGCGGAATAATCGAATATCCGCAGTTTAGCAAGCGCGATATCCAAGATCGCTCAAAAGCAGACTCTCTCGCAAAGGTGGTCAGTCTAATGCAGAGTACCTGGACCGTTGTAAACGTTCTATCTAGAGCAGCATATCATCTTCCCATTACGCTACTTGAACTTGCAACAGTGGCCTTCATCCTCTGTGCTTATAGTTCTTACACACTTTGGTGGAACAAGCCCAAAGACATGAATGCCCCGATGATCATCCATCTGCCATACCGGCACGACAGTGATGAAATGCCGCCAGAGCTTCGGAGTCTTCTGGATGAGCAGAGAGAGGAATGGGTTCAATACAAACAATCGGCGGCAGAGAAAGAATCTTGGGTGATATGGAGGCTACTTGTTATGACCGTCAAAAATCCGATTCAAACCATACACACCTTCAAAGATCGAATTGATAGTCTCTCGCAACCAAAGCCAGATCATCTACGACCTGAAAATATACCTCCCCGAGAAATATTTTCAGTCTCACAAGAGATGTTGAGTAACTTTATCATCTTTTTCATCTCGTTAGGATTTTCTGCCATTCACATTGCTGCGTAAGTGCTCTTTTCTTTTCTTGGCCTCTACCCTCCTAAATTCAGCTAATTTTTGATAGATGGGATTTTTCATTTCCAACGGAAGCCGAGAAAATTGCCTGGAGAGTACTTGCAATCCTCAGCTTCTCCCTAACTCTACCTATATACCTGATTATGCAGGTGCCAATTTTTAGGGGCTGGTTAGCAAGATTGAATGTACCAGGTTTGCCGAGCTATGTGAATTCCTATCCGCCAGAAACTAAAACCGAGGGTTCTCTTTTGGGAATCCTCATTATTACGTATGGTCTCGCCCGATTGGGCTGCTTTACTCTCATGTTCATGTCATTGAGGGATCTCCCTGCAGGCTGCTACAAAGAGGTAACTTGGCTGAAATCTGTGCCACACGTGTAGCCTTGCAATTTAACAATGAATAAAATTGACACTGGCTTTTTAAAATATTAATGATGATTTCTAAGCGGTTTTAATAACATTGTTTACACAAAATAAAACTGGCTATTTCAGTGGTTATACAAGCACACGAACAAAGTCTAACAATATGTCAAATAAGTAGTAATACAAATGAGAGTATTAATGTGAATGATAAGTCAAGATCTGCATGTATAGAAAACGGAAGCATTTATGTACTGAATCATCGGCCAACCCGACTGCTCCCACGACTGTTTGCCGGTCTGAAGATCCTTGTCGAGATGGGCGATATCCTCGTTTCGACTTCAACGTCTGGAAGCACCGGTGCAGTATTCGCTTCATCAGAAGCATTGGAATTGGCACGCGATGGGACTCTCACACTGCGCCATTCCATGAATAATGTCGCTGCGAACGCTACACCAGCGAGCGGAATAGCAACAATAAAAACCTTTTGTAAAGCCGTGTTGTATACAGCTATCATGACCGGGAGAGAGTCTTTAGGAACTGTAGATCGAAATTGCGTTGCTCCGGCTGACAAGACAGCTCCAATGTCGATACCTGGTAGTTGATTTGCTTTACTAGCAGAACGAAGCTCGTTTACAAGAATGCTATTTCCAATTGAGATGAAGACTGCTCCACCAAGACTTTGGAAACATGTAACTGCTGCAGTAGCAATGGGGATTTGGTCCAAACGGAGCACGCTTTGGACTGCAGTGAAGCTCTGCTGAATTGCCATGCCTATACCTGCGGCGGTAAAACAAATAAAGCCCGCCCATTTGGCCGTGTCGGTGGTGGGCTGGAGAGTACTGATCAGGCCGGCACCAGCCACAGTAATAGCGCAGCCGACAATTGCTGGAGGGGTGAAGTAACCGACTTTGGTGATGAAAATGCCGGTCAGCAAACTGAAAATTGCGTTTGGAAGCACGAAGGCGAGCATGTTGACACCAGAGCTTTCTGTAGATGTTCCTTGAATGGCCTGGAACCAGATCGGGAGATAGTAGCCGTGTAGAATGAGAACGGCATATATGAAAAATGCGAGAACACACGCTGCAGCAACAGTCCTTCGCATGAGAATTTCTGGCACTATAAGAGCTCTTTCTTGACGGTGCCACTGCCAGCCAAGGAAAATAACAAAAGTCACACCAAAGCCACAGAAAAGCCCGATGATGAGTGAGCTAGACCAAGCGTATCCATTGGTATTGTACTCAAGAGCCAGGAAGAGCATTGTGGATGATATGAGAACCAAAGCACTGCCGAGAATGTCGACCTGCCTTATTCGTTGAACGAAGGTCTTGGTATGGGAGGGAACATTCCCTCGTTTGAAAAATAAGACAATCACAAATAGTGTGACACTTCCCACAGGAAGATTAAAGTAGAAGCTTCCAAAAATTTTAGCAAAAGTCTAGTCACAATAGAGCAAAAGGTTCACGTACCACCACCGCCAGGTAACCATACCAGCAAAAACACCACCAAGGACAGGGCCAAGAGCAGCTCCTGCGCCATACCTAGGCGTCCATTAGATAAAAATACCAAAAACATGTATCCGAAACTTACATCATTCCGATTGCCGCGGTATATAATGGCCGCTTCTCCAGTGGGACGGCAAATGCGATTACCACGAATGCCCCGGTGAGGATTCCAGCACTACCCCAGCCTGCAATAGCTCTTCCAATAATCAGGGCTGTTGAATTGGGAGCAAGAGCACAGATCAAACTTCCCAATTCGAAAAGACCCACTGAATGGAGAAACGTCCATTTCACATTGAACAGTGTATAAATTCGCCCATATGTTGGTTGCAGCGCGCATGCGGTGACGAGATATGATGAACCATACCATCCCACTGCCGAAGTAGAGTGGAATTCGTTTGTGATAGCCGGGATTGCCTATGTAATTTTATCAGAAATAACTCTTGAAAAGCAGAAACATACATACCGTGGTAATAATTGTTCTATCCAGGGAAACTAACAATACTGCAAGACACAGACCGACAATCACCAATAGTAACGCTGATGTACTCAGAGGTTCAGGTCTAGTCATTCGATCAAAATCCTCAGCAGGTGGTGCCTGTGTGGGAGGCGCCTCGTCTTTGGGAGCAGTAGCTAATTGATTCGCATTTTGCGAGTCTTCGGTGCCCACTGGTTTATCTTCCATCTTTGGTTCCTCTTCCGTCTTTGGTTCCTCTTTTTGCGCTTCGATGCTAAGAATGGTCGGTTGAAAGTCATCCTCGATCTTCGAGTCTCTCTTCGAGTCTCTCTTGGATTCCTCCTTCTTTTCGTCTATATCGTCTTCCATTGTATGGTCTTCTAATGCATCGGCAAACTGATCGTCGTCCTCCATCCGGCTTTCTTCTTCATGAGATTCAAGCACCGGTGACAAGGGAAGAGAGTCGTTGGTGGCACTGGCAGCCGTACTAGAAGACTTGTCTAGCGACATCTTGATCAGCCCAGCCCCATACAATAATGGGAAATACAGTTGCGTCAGATAGTTGGAAGACCCAAGAACAAACTAGCAACGGGGCACAAATTAAAAAAGAAAGCTACTGTATTTTTTCGTCCTCTCGAGGCGCACTTGGGCTTACAATATCAATAGCACTGTTGCCTAGGCAGGATCCGCCCTCTCTCCCTTTAGGTGGAGCTGGACATGATGAAATTGGACTGCCTAGCCTTGAAAGCTGGAGGAAGCACTGGGGAATCAATGATGGGCTGTCACTAATACCCAGGATGAACCCACCAAGGAGACGATTAATCAAAAGGATGGATCCTCCTATTGCAGGAAAGTATTAGTTGGCAGTGCCAAGTGGAGCAGTGTGACGCCAGGGGTAAAATAAGGCACATGGCTAGCTCACGATCTTTAAATTGCCTCTGGGCTCAGCTTTGGCTACCGGATAAACCGGGGCGGACCGTCATTCCTCACTCGGATCGACGAGATAAGATCCGCAGAATAGCTCGATTCTCCTTGTCTCCAAGGATTAAAGGTTTCCGTGGCCCTGGATTCTTTCCATTTATTCCTCAAACCTCAAGAGCTCAGTCAGAGTGGAGATCGGATTGAGTCAAGCACACCCAATAGCTTGGTGGGTGTCTTAATTCCAAAGTACGTAGTGCATACGCGTCTCTTTCCTGCAGGGACAAGGGCAAAGCTGAAAGCTAAGCGGAAAAGGCGGATATTTTGCAATCTCATCCATGCAAAAGGGAAATGAGGCATATTGTTGACATGTCCGTTGTTTTTGTCGTAGGATTCAGTAAAAACAAAACAAAGAGAGGTGCTTGCATGTATGCATGTATGCAGGTATGCAGGATTGAGCGGTGTCGGGGTCTGTTATCCAAATCATGACGATAAGATCGGCAAATCGGCCTCGAGCCTGTGAACCTTGAAGGATGAGGATGATAGGGTTAACGTTTATTGATCCCCCTTGCGTCTGACAGGTGGGGGCCCGTCATGGTATTGGTATTTCCGGTATTTACGGGTATCAGGGCTAGGTATCGATACCAGTTGATGCCGGATCGGCAGCGCAGGAACACCACAACCTGTACACCGTACGCTGTACATTGTACATACAATTTACAGCACTCGTGGAGCTGCAGTTCTGTCTTACGAGCGGGTGTCCGTATGTATCTCCCTGGAGAATCTCAAATCATGGCATATGCAAGGACAGAATCACAATGGTACGTGCCTCTTTGGCTTTAGAGTTAACCCAACGCAGAGAGGAGAGGCACGCCACTCGACAGGAATCCATTTGCCAGCGAGAGCGCAGGAGAGGAGTCATTTCTCCTAACGCATAGTCGTCGGACTATTACCCCCATTACGACTGCTGAGACAAGTCGGGCTCTAGCAGCCAAGCCCAGTAATATGAGCTAGACAAGTACGTCCCAATAGGAAAGTCAGCAAACAAAGTGACAACAAAGAGTAATCGACTTTCTCTTTTCGGAATGTGAGATCGGACGATACAATCCCTAGCCAATCCCTGGCATTTTATTTCCGATGTCTCTTTAATTCCAACACGCGCTGTCTTGGAAATTTGGGGGCGTGCTTACGGTCTTTCGGCTTACAATCGTTCCTCTGACATTTTTCTTTGCTCTTCTCTTTGTATCACGCTGTCTCTGCGAGGAGGATTTTATAGCTAGAGAGTCTTTGTACCAGGGAACTTTGACGACAGCATCAATATGTCAGTGAATGCGGAACCGTTTCACTTGGGCCAATTCTGGATCCCTATTTCTTGGTCATTGATATGGAAGGTGGTTGTCACAATTTTGCTGTTGATCAATTTTAAGAGTCTTCCTCTTTCATGGCACGTACGTATATATTTTTTCAGTCAAACAATCGCATTCTGGCTTGCTAACCAATAACTAGATTCGTGTCCTTCGAGGATATCGCTGCCTACTACGATCAAACAGATCCAAAGATGGTCCTTCGCCAGCGCAACTGTTCCAGCCACTGATACTTTCCTCTGGAAACTCGCTTTACGAGCTAGACTACAACTTGCACAGTATGTGTACATGTACTTTCTTCAAACAGTGGCCTACAAACTAACCATTTTGAATAGAGTCGAATAGCACGTACTTTGCCGACTTGGACATAGCTCGAGCGCATTTAATGTGCACCCTATTTTCGAGTGGAGTCGATTACGCACGCAACGCACGTAAAAGAATTGGTATTCTTGGAGTTTCCGACGACCTTATCGGTCTTGCTCTCGGAGCAGTCAGTTGCACCTTCCGGAAAGAAGTGAAGCCATTCCAAAGCTACGAGATCTGGACTCGGGTCATCTCCTGGGATGAGAAGTGGATATATACTGTCACTCATTTTGTGCGCAAAGATACCGTCCGTCCTCGCAGGTTTACTCTGCTCCCACCAACGCACTATAGTCCTCGACAGGGAAAGCTGCAGGATCTTGCGAGAAAGGAAGATGCCATTTTTGCGTCTGCCCTGAGCAAATGTGTCTGGAAAAAGGGCCGTCGAACAGTGTCACCCGAGATCATGCTTCAGGTTTCCGGTCTCCTGCCAGCACGACCGGGTCAAGAGGACTACGTGGCTGGTCTGCGCAATGAGCCACTGGGAAGTCTTACGCTATCGAAGCAATTTGAAGAATACTATGATCTACCCTTTAAGCTGGTTGAAAAGATTGAGAGCTGTTGGGATACCCTCAGGGACCAGTTTTCACTCGACACAGAGCATATGGAGCACGATGAAGAAGGCCGGATCCGGAATGGCAAGACTAGACGACCTACTCAGCCGCAGCGTTCAGAGAGCCAACAACACACTCGCCCCAGTCGAGACGAGTGGACGTGGGAGCGTGTGGAGCAAGAACGCCTGAGGGGGATGGAGATTGCTAGGAGTCTGGCTGAAATGGATCGTCTGCACGGCGAGTTCACCGCTGATACGGATGCACTAGCCACGCGTCGGGACCTGTGGTGATAATGCAGGCTGCGTTCTTTTTAGATAATAGAGACCGAGTCCTGACTCGGCGAGTGCTTATCGCACTGACCATCCTAGATTTTCCTCAGAAGCGCTGTTTTTCTTTCATTTCTTCTATTTCTTTTTTAACACGTTAGAGTTTGTGGATCTGTAAGATGAAGTGTTTTTATGGTGCGGTTAATTCAATACATAATGCTACGTATAAAGCTTAAATTTCAATTTGACTTCTTATCGTGGTGTTGGGAGAGGTTGCATACGCATGAGGCGGTGGACATACAATTACCAGTTGACACCTGTTCAGTCGGATATGACATTATCCAGTGGAAAAGTCACGCCCTGCATATGATGCATCAATGTGTCCACTTTATCGAATTCAGCTGCACTGACAGACACGTATTCCGCGGTCAGTGCAGACCGGTGAAAGGCCAGTTATCAGTCCTGTATCGGAGACCAAATGATACCGTGTCTTGATATTTTGGGTTAGGGTTTTAATGCGTCAACTCGTGTCAAGGACTGCATACGAAGTCTTCTAGTCCAGAATTTAAGTTTGTGGAATTGCGGTGACACCTGTTGAGCGACAAGACTTTGCATAAGACTAGTTCTTGTTTACATGATACCTATTATAGTCGGAGGGACAAGGTTCATTTTATCTGAATCAACTCTAAGCGCCACAGGGAACAAAATTACTGTATATGTTGATAATCTGAAGACGAAGGAATGGTATTAACTGATTAAGGAATGTGCACCTATTGTATAATTGATTACAATCTCAGCTGCGCCAGGGTACAAGTATCAAAGACTTCAGCGAGGGGTTTTAGACAATGAACAACGAATGGAAAGAACATTAAGGACCATGAGAGTGGGACAAATCCCTCTCAGGATATAATATATCAGCCGGACTGCGAAGGCACTAGTCGCGAGAAACAGCCCATTGTCCCTTGGCGCTGGATTCGACAGACTCCATGCTAGCTTGACCCAAGCGGCTGCGGGCTGACTTGAGGGTTTCTGCAGCACGTCCAGTCGCAGTTACCACTTGATCGGACTTCAAGCCGACGTTCTTGCGGGCCTTTGCTTTGCTCGCCTTGCGGTAGGTGGCAATATAGAAGAGGATGAACAACACGAGGTAAGAGCTCAGGGTTATACAACCGGTGATAGCAGCGAAGAGCTCACCCTCGCACCGTCCGACGTGCCAACCGAGACCGAATTCGTCGGCATGGAAGTCCCATGTGGCAAAATAAACGAAGCCTAGAGATGTGAGCCCTAATTCAGAGACAATACATAGATGAACTTACCGAGATCAAGAACGAACTGAATGATCTGAAGGCGAGTAATCCACTCTTTCCAGGTGACACGGATGCCGCGGGCACTTTGGAAGTAGTACCAGTACATAACCACGTGTACGGTCAAGTTCAACACAATAGGGACCCATGATACTGGGGTCCTGCCGATTAACTGAGTGTAACACAGAAATGCAGTTGCTCCATGGTGGTACGTATGAAGAAAAGCTAGAAACGTTAGTAGACAAATCCCTGGCAAAAAAAAAATATACTGGCTTACTCAAAGGTTTTTTCTTCAAGACCAGGAAGACGGTGTCCAGAAGCTCGACGTATTTGGTGAGGTAGTTAAGCTATCATGCTAGTCAGCAGATAGACTGCAATATTCAGGAAAGTTGACGTACGTAGTACAGGATAACCAGCTTGTCTGTCCAGCCCGGCTTGCCGCAAATACACTTGTACAGTCCATTGTTCCAGAGTGAAGGCACCAGCTGTTCGAGGAAGAGGACCAGCAAGGCCCCGCTAACTGCTGTCAAGAGAAAATTGTGAATCTTGAACAGTGTCGACAGCTTGAAAGCTTCGCGGTTCTTCATGATCTTCCATCCCGTAAAGATGGTAAGGTAGTAGAAGGAAATCATGACGGCAGTCTCCCCGAACGTGCTCATGGGAGTCGTTCCGGGTTTGAAGCGGAACTGGTCGGCCGGATAGCCCATGATCGATGTGAAGGCTTGGTCGAACAACGACCATGGTGAAGCAATCTTGACCAGGGCGGGCCCTTGGAAGGCGTCCATTGTCTTGGCTGACATTGTGTCAGGTGCACAGTATAGATGTATACGAATAAAAAAGAATGGACCTTTCAAGGGAAATGGCGGGTAAAGATAAAAGATGCCCTAGGAGTCTGGCGGTGGTCAGCACGAGGGCCAATTCAGAAGGAACAGCCGGCAAAGCAACACATCGACGGGGATCAAGAGAAGATCGCAGAACTCACGGCAATGAGAGCGGGATATATAGGCGCAGGATACGACCTAGGGCCGATTCGTTTTCAGCCAAGGGGCGTGTTGTTGGGACAGAAAGCCGTCGTGGACACGCCAATAAGACCCACCTTTTCAGCTCCAGCCCTAGTGGTTAGTAATTAGGAGGAGCACGGCGAGCGATAGGAACTAGCCTTGCAGATGGAGACAGCAAGGCCCTGCAGAGGGAAATGAGGAGTCGAAGCGAAGTACAGAGACGAGATGAGGAGGTGAGAGGGCGACGAGGGTTGGCGGAGGGCGAAAACACACAGAGCAGGAAGGCCGAGTCGGCGGAAGGAAGGCGTGCGCCGTGCGGGTCCAGCCCTGAGCGTGTCATCCACAGCAGACAGACAGACAGACAGAAAGAATGAAAGGAGCTTGGCAGATAAATCGATAGTCTGGCGATGGGCGAGCGGCCTCCATGCATGCAGCAAGCAGGAATGCGAGAGTCCAGGCAGTCGATCGTAAGATGGTGTAACATCGAGCGGTGACCCGCCAGCACGGGCTCATATGATTGACTTTCTGCATTTTCTCCTGCTGCATTGCTTTGTAATTGTATATTATTGCTATTTATTACGGCAAAAAAAAAAAAAAAACAAAAAATCGCTTTATAGAAGGCGCCCATAATGCCCTAAATCCCAGAATCCCAAAATCCGACATACAATTGCCCAAAATGTCCATCGCAGCATCTCCGGCGGCGTCGTCTTGCAACACAACAAACATTATATCGCAGAGACAGGTAGAATTACGATCTGCTTAGCCGCCGCAAAAACCTAATCTCTCGCAAGCGCCATTGATATCTCATTGATATTGCTATAAGTATTCATGCAAGGACGTCGCGATAGTCGGCTGCTAGGGCTGACCGCTTATCGATCCGGCTGTGGGGCCGGTAATTTACCGTCACGGCCTAGCAGCGCTCGGCGGGGCGAAACGATCTTACTGTTTCTTACACCACCAACAAACCAAGACACCAAGACCCGCCAACCACCAATCCTGTATTACCTTCTCAAACATTACTTCTAGTTTTGTTCATGCGCGGGACTTGTTTCCAAACTAGGACGATTGACATCTCAGCTACAGATCCTATGGGGAAGATGTCCACTGGTGCTTCAACCGCGATACGTCAACGGGATACCTCACATGCAGCCTCAACACAACACTGACAACAACCATCTCGCACTATGCGCGGATGCCTTACTGCGCTCGCCGACTCCCCAAGGCTCTAGCCCTGTGTGGCGACATGGGCTATCTGGATCTCGGAGCTACTGGAGGACGCATCTATGGCCGGGGTCATGGCCCCTGGAGCCGGAAGGGACAAGGTTCAACAAGGACCCCCCGATCTCTAACAGAAGAGCCCGTCCCCCTTTGACATGTGAAGAGCCGAATATGCACAGGGAAATCAGGAGTCAATCGCGGCGTCTAGCTTTATTTAGTGACGGTCCTTCCCTCCCACGGCAGCGTTTCTCACCTTGTTGCTTGTTGCTTTGCTTCACCAAGGCCTGCCCAACATGACGACTCAAACCGCCCCGAGCATGGCTCCCTTCAAGCCAAGGTTCATGCCATTGATGATTGCCTCGACGCTTGCCTCTGGTCTTGTGTCGAGGACATCCTCACTCAGCACGGCTGCGGCCCTGGTGTTGATGTACTCTGTTGCTATTCCTGCCTATATCGCCTACTGGTCTTGGGTATACCCCCATTACGTGTCTCCCCTTCGTCACGTTCCCACCGTGCCGGGAAACCCTCTCTACGGCCAGCTATTTGATATCATCCACAACGAAGTCGGCGTCTGTCAGCGGGAATGGCACAAGCAGTACGGTCCCATTGTCCGCTACTTCTTCCCCCTGGGCACGGAACGTCTGTCAATTGCCGATGACGAGGCCCTGAAGCAGATGACTGTCAAGAACCCGTACAACTACCCCAAGCCAGTCGGTGCTCGGAAATGGATGACACGTATTCTCGGCGAGGGAATCCTGCTAGCCGAGGGTAACGCTCATGTTCACCAGCGCAAGGCCCTCACGCCTGGTTTCTCCATCGGGTCGATCCGTACCTTGGCGCCTATCTTCTGGCGAAAGGCCTTCCTCATGGCCAAGCTCTGGGAACAGGACATCAACCAATCAAAGAACAAGCAGACCGGAAGCTTTGAGGTTCTCGAGTGGCTAAACCGTGCTACCCTAGACATCATCACCGAGGCCGGCTTTGGAACTGAAGTCAACTCGCTCGAGTTCCCCGAGACACCCTTACGGGAAGCATACCGCAAGGTCTTTGTCTTTGACTCTGTCTCTCGTATGATGCACGGTCTCCAGACTCTTTTCCCTATCACCAAGTACATTCCGGCCAAGATGAATCGTGACATGGAGCTGTCGCGAAACATCATTTTAGGATCGGCTACCAAGATCATCAAGGAAAAGCAAGCTTCCGCCAACCCAGCCGACAAAGATATTCTCGCTCTCCTCGTTCGTGACAATCTCAAACTGCAAGCTGCTGGAGAAGTTGGTCTCAGCTTCGAAACCATGCGCGACCAAGTCATGACATTCCTTGGCGCTGGTCACGATACTACTGCTACTGGCGTCACTTGGACCCTTCACCTGCTCTCCAAGCACATTGGCATCCAAACCAAGCTGCGTGAGGAGATTCGTTCCCACTACCCATTCCTCTTTGATCCCGTTGCACGAGAGACCTTTGACCTCACCACCGTTGACCCCGATCACTTGCCGTACATGGACAATGTCTGCCGCGAGTCTCTACGCTACATCCCTCCCATTCCGATGACTGTGCGCGAGCTTGTCAATGACGACAAACTCGGAGACTACATGGTGCCCAAGGGGACAACTGTCCTGGTGTACTCCAACGCGATCAACCGGCTCCCCGAATACTGGGGTCCCACGGCTGACGAATTCGATCCGGATCGTTGGGACAAGTTGCCCGAGTCGTACACGCCCAATGCCTATATGACCTTCCTGCAGGGCCCGCGTGGTTGTATCGGACGCAAGTTTGCCGAGACTGAGATGAAGATCATCTTGTGTGTGCTACTCAGTCAGTATCGATTTGCGCGTGACGAGTCCGTGCAGGACCCAGAGGAGTTAAAGATGTGGCGGTTGGTGTTGCGGCCGAGGGATGGTGTGCAGCTCAAGGTCACCAAGCTTTAATATTTAAGCTGTTCGCTATAGAGTTGAGAGAGTTTGTAATGTGTGACTCAAGAAGGGCTCTGGAACGTGTGACATTTTCTCCGTCGAGTTTTCTTACTTTCGTGTCTGTCAAATATGGTTTTTTTTTTCTTTCTTTTGTTTTACTTAGTTTAGGATTACAGATACTTTCTCGTAATGAATGTTAATACTACGATTTCGACGTTGAAATGGATCTCAACATCAATTGATCTACGTAGTACATGTAGATAATGTTAGTACACGTAGCGTTTTGAGGACTGGTATATGAAATCTCTATTGACATGTAGTAACTCGAGCTTGAATCTATAAACAACTAATATTAATTTGAGAATGCAGGTTGATTACATCAAGTAGTCATGATTGAAAATAAATAAGAATATAGATTATATATTATAATTCCTGTAGATATCCAACAAGATAAAATAAAGATTAGAACGGAAAAATTCACAGTTAGTGGCCATAAAACAGATAATCAGTAGCGGGGGTATCACTCTTGTCTGGGATAGTGTGAACGACAATGGCAAAACATTCAAACGTGGAATACAAAAACTGGCTAAAAGCAAGCCTCCCATTATCGTCAAAAGCAGAAATTAAAAAATCAAATGAAGTAAAGAGGGTACCGACGAGTGATGTGGATTCACTTCAGATATCAAATCGCATCAAGTCGTCTTCCGTATATATAGATAGATAAAATAGAGATCGGCCGTATCATATTGTCGATATTTCGATATTGCTCAACCGCCCTTTTTGCGGTGTCGATGGACTTTATACTCGGCGCGTGCGACACGCATGAACAGTTCGATATCTTTGATCGGAACCCAACTGGTCAAAACCTTCATTGCGTTCTCAAAATCGGATTCGAGGACAATTTCGCGCATTCCGTCGATCAGGGCCGCAGAGGTTGCGTGAAGGACATTTAGCTCATTGCCAAAAGAGCTGGTCGGCTGTAATCCTTGGGTTTTTGTGACGGGCCCGCCATTAGCACTCGCTTTAGTAGACTCGTCGCGGTCGCCCAGGAGCATGAATACATCCCAGACCCGAAGCTGGGCGGGAAATGGGATTGAATAGTTGAATAATGTGAGGTACCATCGAGTTCCATATGATGTAGGTGGGATGCCAAGCTCGTTCTACAAATACCGATGTCAGTATTATGCGGTTATTGGAAAAGAAACAAAAAAACAAGTCTAACTTACCAGCTTGTCAGCCACTTCACCATTGCCTAGCCATTCTTTCTCAAAATCACCCAAGGCTTCCATCAACCCGGCGAATCCTTCTTGATACAGCTGCTCAAGTCCTCGAAGCATCCAGAGCCGGGCGAGCATCACAAAGGCATTTTCTTCATCGTAGTACGCCAAAAGAGTAGCGGTCAGGGCCGCCATGCCCTGGACATAGCCGGTGTCAGGGAAATACAACGACATTGCATGTAAAACTCGAAACAATAATCTTTGGCCACCGCGATACCGCCGGCGGAACATAATGTGGCTGCTGATTGTTCGCGGCACATCAATATCGATCTGAACATCATCCGGTGACGATACATCTTGGAATTCATGAAAAGATTGAATCAGCTCCTTGGCCGTCGGGCTGCTTTTCCTTTTCTTGGCACTGGCTTCCAAAAAGGCATACCACGCTGCGGCTCTCCAACTATCAGGAATGCCCTTCCAGGTGCGCTCAATTAGTTTCGAGCTGTGGGTGTCGAATTCAAAAGTCATGCCGCTTCCATCTTGCGTCTTTTTAGTTGGCTTAGCCATTTTCTTCCATTTGTCTTCGCGCTCCCACTCTTTCTTTTTCATTGCCTGTGCTGCAGGAGTATCATCGCTTGCTTCTGGGATTTCAAACGGTAACGTGAGCATATCGCCAGCTTCGTCTCGCACTCGGCGGTCTTTATTGTGAGGAAGTCGGTTGGTTGCATAACGAAATTTCGAGGGCGCTCTCTTAAGTGAAGGACTGTATGCGCTTTGAGACGAACTTGGCCGATTCGAGGACTCGGATATTTTGCGCTCTCGAGTTGGCGATTTGCTCGCAAGTGACCTGCTGCTACTCTTGTGCGTCGATAGCGTGGAGCGCCTAAAGGTATTTCTTCGTCGAGGTGACTCGGAGGCTATTAGCAAACTCGTAGATACTCGCTGGATGGGATTAGGCTCGGCGCAGTCTCCTTCTTTTGGTCGTGGTACAATGAACCCGTATCGGTCGACATCGGCCGCATCGACATTCTGCCAGTCCTCAATCCCGCCTGCAAGTTCCTTCGATTCGCGCTTAATCGAGCTGTTGGCTCCGTTCGAGGCGATGCTTCTAACATCCGTCGTGGATAAGTTTAATTCAGGAAGCCGGCCCAGATCCTCTTCGACTGGAGTCGATTCTTCCCACAAAACGCCATTCTCCTCGGCAATTGCCTGGCTGATTTCTGCGTCCGTGACGTTATCCTCGCCCTTTTCGTACATTAATCTTACTCGCCGCGATAGCATGTCCTCGTCAGCAGACACGGCTCGGGGGTTGACGATGGATTGGCGAACCCGCAGAGAATTGGACATTCGCTTTCGCGGTGAGCCTCCCGTCGGTACAATGCTTGATCCAGGGGGCGGAGCTGAAGAGGATGAGTTTGATTTCTTTTCGTTCAACAGGCTCCCGCGTTTTGAAAACTGCATTGAATCCAAACCCATGTCTCCAAAGTCGGCAGAGGGAATGTTCATGGCAATGCCTTGAAAAGGCAGCGTTTCCACTGGTGTTGCAGGCGCAGGCGAGGTTCGTGCCCGTACAGACTCGGCCGATTTGCGACTTTTCAGCGGCGTCCATTTCCGCTCGGACCATCGCGAACTCGGGCGCGAGGACTCGTCGACAACTATACTCGGTATACTCCGTGGAGACTTCAGACTGCGTTGTCCATCAGACCGTAGGGTAGTCTTGCTGTTCTTCTTCTGTGGAATCTGAGGCTGGGCCGGTTCCGTCTGTATTGACGCGGTTTCACTGGGAAATGGCTCTGCAATATCACCTCCTGCACGCGAAGCCGGTTCAATAGGTTGCGACTCGGTTTCGTTTCCATTGACTCCATCCTCCAGGGGATCAGGAGCCGACACGGTTTTGATGTGAACCGGGGCGGTTGCTGCGACGGTCTCATCGAATGCGACCACGCGAACGGGAGAAAGCGGCTCCGGCATTATGGCTGTGCAGTTTATCTCATAGGGACATCCTTGTCTTTCCTGATCGGGGGGCGTGGCTGTTTAAACGAGACAGATCGATGCACGAAGTGAGGGAGCGTTGGCGCAACCGGCTGAAGCAAGCGAGCGGCCAGGGTCGTAGAACGGGATGGGCGGCGAGCGTACACACGTGAAATGGATCGGGAAATAACTCTCAGTCAGAGCCAAGGGCGAGCGCTGGAGATGACTGAAGGGGTGAAGAAAAAAAAAAATCAGGGCGACGTAGATGATCGGACTGTGGAGCCGAGGACTGGGTCAGTGGTGCCCTCGATGGGTTGGAGACGTGATTCATTTCACTTACACTTTAATTCTAATTATTATGGACCGTGGATGGTCTTTGGCCGTGCTTTTCCCCTCTCCTCGGAGAAACAGCGTCGCGTACAGCCCACGATGGCGAGGCAGGGCGTGCAGGAATGGAGAAGCAGCAACAGACACACCAGGCACGACAACAACAATGACGGCGACTTTGAAAGGGGGAGATTGAGAAAGTCAAACAAGCAAGAGGGCGAACGCCCGCTAGTCCCGTCTAGGCAGGAGACCCGCTCCACTGGGTCCCGCCAATTGCGGCTCGTCTTGGTGCTGAGCGCGGCAGATTAATATTAGTTGCACACTCTGCGGGCTGCCTGGTCGCGCTGGAGACTGGAGTCCGCGGATATCTGTGCTACGTACTTGTATATAACAATCATTGTCGACTATGCCATGCTCTCTCACAGCGCTGCCCCTCGCCCGGGGAAATACCACCGCCACGAATGCCACGCCTGTGGGCGACGGCCGCTAAGCCGCTTGTGGCCACACTTGTCCCAAACAGGCTAGCCTCAATTCCCCATCTGGTCCCGCTAGCCCGAAGTGTTTTCTCATTCTTCGCTCATCGCGCACGTAATACAATAATAATAATAATAACAATAAGATTAAGTACTAAGGCTGATAGTACATAATACTACCCTGCATGCAGCAAGCAGGTACGTACTCGGAGCGGAACTACTGCCCGCCTTTCACCAGTGTCTTCCACTAAGAGGACTGCAGCTGGCCATTTTATACGATGGCAACTAGCGGCGGAGTGGCGGTCTGGTCTTAAAAAAGTAACTTTCTTCGGCGTACAGCTAACACAATCCATAGCCATTCTAATAATAGGGCAGATGTGTCACAGTCAATAGTATGGGGCTGGGTATGTATCATTTCACCGCGGCAGGGAGCATTAGCGCCAACCATCCAACATTCGAAGGATTCACCCTGTTCCCCAGCTGAAACTATTTATGTATCTAGGCAGTTGACATTAACTAGGCGCTGTAAACACCGTAGTACTGTTAACTGCTACGTAGTACATGTATATGTACTTGTCAATAAACATTCAATTCCTTGTATCTATTTAATGTTCCGTATTTCTTGTTGAGATATTTAAGCTTTACTGCATGTCCCTGGTATGTATGTAGCAGATGTTTTGGATTTCTTTGACCATAAAACATCACAGTCAATCCTTTTATATCGAATATTGGGATAATAGGTCAATTGATAGTTTTGTCTACTTGGAATTGTCATTAGTCGCGTCGACTTTTAACACCAACCGTGTATTTTCAAAGCCTCCTATTCAATATAGACCAAGGACGATCCTAGGAGTGTATTCGGATATTATCATATTAGATAGAATCTACAGACTGCTCAAACCGGGCCTTTAAGAACAGGAACAAACGCTACATGTACAGGTTAGCTCAATTTAATAACGTTTTGTGCAAGTCCAGATGTCGGCGATTTATTTCCTAAAACAGCCAAATGTTAAACTATATGAGGCAGGACCCGCATCCACCAGTTGACCTCTCGCCCCCATATACTTGCATATTCACATAAACTATATCGAATATTATTAAAAATTTTGCTCTCCGGAGAGAACTGCGAAGTTACTGCTCTTACCCCATGATCCATGGGGTGGAGTTAATCGTGGGGTATGTTTATTGGAGATTGAACAAGAAATATGAAAGTTGCCGACATCCGCATGAAACGTAGGGGGTACATTGAAATCTTGCATTATAGTCACAGAGGGCAAATTTTTATACAAATTTCTCAAGTCAATCTACCACCGAACAGATAAGACCATATCATCATGCAGCCTAAGAGTAAAGACACTGTCAACGGTGTCGACCTCTCCGGCGACATGAAGAATACCATTGATCACGAAGAGATGTTGAAGAGCAACGAGAATCACGCCTTCGCTGTTATGCCCGATAGTCTTCGCAGCTTGAGCATTGAAGAAAGACTATCAATTGAGCAGAGAATTGTGAGGAAGCTTGATATAGTCATTCTGTGAGTCCCTATACTGCTGCAAATAAAAAGTGAATAGAGACTAAGACAATCAACAGTCCGATTATTGTGATTCTCTATATCCTAAACTGTAGTTCTTCCTAAACTATTCAAAAAACTTGCACTCGCTAATGGTACTAGATATTGATCGGCAAAACGTATCCGCTGCAAAGCTCCAAGGCATTATGACCGACCTGCATATGACGGTCGATCAATTTTCAACAGTTGTCTCGATTCTTTACGGTACGTGATTTTATCCTTAGATAAATTCAACTGACAATAGAGCTAGTGGGATACATTCCTTTTCAAATTCCATCCAACATGATCATGACTAAAATCTCTCGTCCGGGCCTTTGTAAGCAATTCTTGATGTTTAACTGTCATCCTTGACTGATGATAGACACCAGATATTTGTTGCGCAGTGACAGTTTGGGGTGCTTTATCGGCTTGCACTGCCGCCGTACAGTCATACGGGGCTTTACTAGCCATTCGAATAATTCTGGGCGCAGTCGAAGCAGTTTTCTTTCCAGGTTTTTCTCTCCGTCCCGTTTCTATCTCGACGTTCTAAAGAATACAATAAGGCGTTATCTACTTCTTGTCTGCCTGGTACACTAAGTCGGAGCTCGGTAAACGACTTGCGGCCTTTTATATTGCTCAGCAACTGGGCAGTGCGTTTGGCGGTCTGATCGCAGCAGGTGTTTTGAAACTGAATGGTGTTCACGGTATTCAGGGTTGGAGATATCTTTTTATCGTGTAAGCTTCATTCTATCGACTATTTGACCAAGGCTTATGAGTACACAAGAGAGGGGGTGGCAACCGTTGGCGTTGGTATCATATCCTCTTTTCTCATGGTATGTTCAGCTCAAGTTTGCCCAATAAAATCAATAACATTGACAAAAATAGCCCGAATATCCTCATAATGCCCGCATGCTAAAACCAATTGAACGCGACCTTGCTGTCTGGCGTATTGAACAAGAGGCCGGTGTTGGCGAGGCACACGAACAAATCAGTACTACACGCGGCTTTCTTCTTGCGTTGAAAGATATCAAGGTAAGACAGAATAGAATACCAATTGAACCAGTGCTAACATAAACAGGTTTGGATATTGGTCTTTTCCGTGATTTTGTCACAGGCTCTCAACTCGGCATTGAATTTTCTGCCTACAATCGTTGCTACTCTAGGCTACGATTCGACTATAACATTGGTTCTCACTGCGCCACCATACTGTACGTGCTTCTTGCCTGTCTGGAGAAGATATACTGATCAAGGATAGTACTGGCCTGCTTTTATTTCTACTTCATCAGTTGGTGGAGTGATGTGAGTATTCTCATAATGTTATTTTTGCTTCATCTCTAACTGTCTAACGCAGCGGAAAATGTCTCTTTATTGGCCAACCATGCTGTGTATGCTTATTGGCATCTTAGCATTCGTCATTCCCCTTGGGACAACCACCCTCGGCGCACGATATTTTGCCATGATGCTATTCCCAAGTGTAGCCAGTAAGTTAACATTCAATTTTCTTCCCTGCCATAACCTCCGCCCCATCTTTATCACCTATAATCACTACCCAGTGGCTAACTCATGCAAAAGTTGGTCCTCAGATTCTTCTTTACAAAACTGCCAATCTCCACCTTGCTCGACCATATCCCAAGCGAGCAGCGGCTGTCGCTCTGATGAATGCTCTTGGCGGGACATCAAACGTTTGGGGTAGCTACCTATGGACTAACGGCCCTCGCTTCTACGCCGGGTTTGGGATGTGTGAGTACTGTCTCTTGGATTTATACATTCATATAAATTCACGTCTTCTCCGTTTAAATTTTAATTTAAACAATTCCATCTGAGAAATGAGCTGGGACTAATTAAGGTGTATAGGTCTCGGGGTTGTTGTCTGCTTTTTCGCTACTATCACCGTGTACAAGTTCCATGTTACCCATCAGAACAATCTTCTCGCAGGTGACAACAGCCAAATTAGAAGAGCTATGAAAGGTGGTGTTACAGAAGAGCAGATCAACATGGGATGGAAGTACGAGGGCTGGTAAACTCGTATATAGAGCATCCAGTAGATTGAGGGAGGGAACTTGTTTTTTTTTTTTGGCATATGATACATATCAATTGATGTAGAAGAAATTTCATTCCTCTAGATGTTGACATTGAAGTTCTACATAGACGTTCAGGGGTTCAGGTATTAGCTCCTTGGAAATTCATTTAAAACACATGAATATTTACTATTTTTGAATTCTATAGTAACTAATCACTTTGACTCAAACCTACGCAGTGCTTCTTCATTAATAGTCACCCCTAAACCAGGCCCCCCAGGCACCAGGACATGACCGTCCACCAGGTCAAACTTTTCCACTAAAAGTTCATCCCTCAAACTATTATGCGTTCGGTCAAACTCCACCACGGGCTCATTTCGCAATGGAATAGGGTTTGCTGTATGTGGCGTCGGTGGAATGATTGCTAGCGCCTGAAGAGCAGCTGCAAGGGCGATGCCTGATCCCCAAACATGAGGGACGACGAGAACAGAACTGGTATTTGCGAGCGTGAGGATCTGCGAGAATGCAGTGAACCCGCCGCAGACGGTGAGATCGGGCTGAGCAATGTCGACGCATCCACCGCCAATGAAATCTCTAAACCCGAAACGCGTGAATTCGGCCTCGCCGCCAGCCACGGGGATTGAAGTCTCCGCTCGCACACGCCGATAGCCTTCTCGGTCCTCCGGAACCACGGGTTCTTCAAAAAATCGAATATTGTATGGTTCCATAAGGCGACCCATTTGAATAGCAGTGGCGGCGGTATAGGCATGGTTGGCATCAACCATTATCCCAACGTCTGGCCCAACTGTCTCCCGGATGACACGCAGTCGCTCTGCGTCATCTCTAATATCAAGCAGTCCGATCTTGACTTTCAGATAATCAAATCCGGAATCTCGGTAACGTTTGGCTTCCTGCTTCAAATCTTCCAGGATCCGGGGAAGATTTCCCTCGTAATTTTCTGGATAGTAGCACCCTGTCGCATATGCCTTGACACATCGTCGAAATCCACCCCCAAGCATTTTATAGACTGGTAATCCGACAGCTTTACCACTGATATCCCAAAGTGCTATATCGATCGCACTTATAGCTTCAACATAGGTACCCTTTTGCCCGAAGTCGCGGGAAAAGGAATATAGTTCCTCCCAGATAACCACGGGTTCAGTGGGATCACGCCCGATTAGCTTGGGCGCGAAGACGTGTTCGATAACCGCCGCGACAGGCTCTGGAGGGCCGTACTGGCCGCCTTCACCCCATCCGACAATGCCGCTGTCGGTTTCAATGCGGACGAGGTACGAGTTGCGCTCGGGAAAGCGGGCCTGTGAGGAGAAGAAGACCTTGTCCCCGAGCGGGATGCGAAGGATGTGCGAGCTGATGGAAGTGATTTTCATGTTTATTGCATATGTGTATTTTGAATGACAAAATAATTTAAAAATAAATAAAAATAAACGGATAGGAAGAGACCTACAAAGTGAGAAATCAGCTCATATCCTTTACTGCAGTGTACCCCCACCGTTTCAACTCACCCACGACACTACAAAGGGTCTGGATGTTTTTTCAAGGAGCTTAAATTGGCCAATATATCAATTAATATGCTATTGTCGGGCATAGAGTTCATAAACCGTTACCACTAACCCTTCTTTAAAACCAACGGTTCTCCGCACTCGCACTCGGTCAAAAATTACCGTATTTGGCAAGAAGCTACAACCCCCAAACCCCAAGCCCAACCCCCACGCACATGGACTGTGTCAAACCCCGGACAAAGACATAACCAGTTTAACCAATGCATGTTTAATTTCAAAATGCCAAATGATTCAATGTAAAGTCAAATGAGCATCTCTCAACGTTATGTGCAGTTTACATTGGACTAAAAATATGACTGGGATAAAGTGCAGGCTAAGATATCACTGAAAACCGAGAGCTCCGCAACGCCGACAGCCACTCAACGAACAACCATACAAAATGAAACACGCCATGTCTTTCCAAACAGCAGGGCATCTATATTCAAATCATAATTTCGTAAAAAGGAATTCCCTGCGGACCTTTCTGGCATGCCATGCACATTAAATGGTACGTAGTGGGTATCAAATGCAAGAACAAAATGAAGATAGTATGCATTGACACCCGGTTAAGATGTAGATGCGTAGCCGGGGTCGATAGGTTCGTTTGGAAGCAGTTCAATTTGACGAACCAGAAATGCCTTTTCATCGGTGAACTGATCATCGTCGGTGCGGTCCTCGAGAAATTTTGGGAGGAATTTGAGTAATCGGTCCCGGTTGTTGATCAGGATCCTCTGCACTGCTACTGACTTGTTCGGATTGGCAACAAACACCTACACCAGACGCCAACACCTGTCAATAAATTGCAAGGGTGAGAGTATGCGTCGCGACATACCTTGAAAACATGAAAGCCCTCATACTGCACCATTTTGCGATCGTCCCTCAACAAATACATGCATTTTTTCAAATGCTCGCCGCTGTCAACATATTCAGTCATGACGTTATAGTTTGTCCGGTCGAGCAGAATCTCTCCCAAAAGTTTGATGCTTTGTCGCTTTGTCACGTATGAATCTGAGTCCATGAGGATTTTATGATACCGATTAAAGAATAGACTATAATTTGCTGATAAATAGGTTGCCACCAGGGTCTTGTGACGGGTCAACAGATCCTATAGTTGCAAATGAATCCGGTTTAGCCTATGCCCAGAAAGCGAGTGGAAATGTCTTACCCTGAAGATGGTGAATGCATCGGCGCTGACCTCGAAGCTACCTCTATCGATCCACTCAAACAACTTCCAGAAGATCCCATCACCCGATTGAGGCTCTTCCGCGTTAATATCCTTGAGGCGAACTGCTGGCTCATGTTCCTGTGATTGGTCATATAAAATCAGAGCCGCTATGACGTCGAATTTGACGGCCTCCTTGAGAATGGAAGCACAGCACAAGGCACTCTGGGGATCTTCAAAGCCCCTGCATAGTTCGATGATGACTTCGGGGCGTTGATGGACTATATAATTGATTGCCGGAGGGTCCCCTGGACAATCGTTTGGTTTGTAGCGTAGTATATGCGTGACGATGGTTTGGGTGTCTTTGCGCGCTTCAAAAGGGAGCTGGCGAATGCTGTGTGCAAGCTGAAAGAGGAGATCCTCTCGAATGACGGAATCAAACAATGATCGCACTGCAGCCGGGGCACTGTCCACTTCTAGAGAGAAGCAAGTTAGCAATGAGATAAACAATGAAGCCACTATCCAAGGGTCACATACCGGGAGTCCCCTGGGTAATCAATTTCATTTGAGAAAGCTGCTTCGCGATGTCGTCCTCCAGCTGCGTTGCAACAACATTAGCAAGTCCGAGTAAATTCTCTTCCAAGGACAAGTACCTTGGGAGACCCAGAGTTGTCCCACAGCCTCGACAGTAAATCCTTCGTGGTCCTGGCTAGATCCGACGGAGACCTGGGACGCGCACTGCGGTTGAAGAGGAAAGCCATTGTGGCAGCACGGATTCTCTTCTCGGCGATTGCATGCAATTGAACTTAGAAAACGGGGAAAGATGAGACAATGCCGGACCTGGCATAGACTGGCGCAGGTGTGCAGGGCATGTAAATAGACGCCAGGTCAGGACGAAAGGCGGCGAGCGGCCTGAACGGGCAGTTTGACAACAGCGTAAGGCGGTGAGCAAGGCGGGGTGCGCCCGTTGTCGCGCCCGTCGCTGGGCGAACCCGCCGCCCGTCAACAACGCTTCGCCCGATCAGGCGGCGGGGCTTGCCTAGTTGGGTCGAGGGGTCCTTTTTTTTTTTTTTTTTTTTTTTTTGTCGTTTGAAATTCTTCCCTTCAGATCACAATTGTATTTCACATTTAAAAGTCGACGGCCACCTCATCTCTGCCGCCGAACCAATGTCTCCTCCCCAGCAAGATGCCGATCCCAGGGCAGAGGACTCGTACTCGGACAGCGACTCTGCGTCTGATATCTTGAATCCAGCGAACGACGAGGGCTGGGAGGACGTCGAGCCAGAAGATGATTCCCAGCCGGTGGTGGGACTTTTCAGCGCAGACGTCTATCCTGACGCTCGCGCGATGCTGAAGGAAACCAAGGAAAGGTATAATTTCGATCTCGTGAAGGTGCAGAAGGAATTCGGTGTGTGGTCAATGCTGGAACCGAAACGAAAATTGCTAATTCGATTCAGATTTGGATTTTCTAGGCACTATCAAACTGGTGAACTACATACGGTCAGAAGTGCAAAAAGGCAACAAGACGCCGGACGTCAGCTCGAAATCTGTATTCGACGATGATTCCTACCTGAAGCCGGTCCTCGACGACGATGCGCTGCTTTACAGTCTTGAAGATTTAACAGATGATTCCGCGGAAGAGGAAAACAGTGACAAGGCAGCAGAGAAACGGGTGACTGAGCTCGAGGAGGAGCTGGAGCTCCTGCGTGGTCAATTTGCAAACTACAGATTGGCAGTGCAGACGTCAATGAGTGAACAACTTCAGGCCACTGACGATTCCGTACCAGCAAAGCCGGCCGTAACCAAATCTGAAGCCGAAACCAGAATCGAGGATGCCGATGAAGGCTACTTTACCTCGTACTCCACCAATAGTGAGTCATCAAGGTTACTCCCATTTGTTTTGGTTCAATTTTTGGCTGACGCCTGGCTCAAGCGATTCACGAAACAATGCTCAAGGATGCAATCCGCACGGACGCGTACCGAGATTTCATCTATGATAACAAGGGCTTGTTCAAAGACAAGGTGGTCATGGATGTGGGCTGTGGAACTGGAATTTTATCCATGTTCTGTGCAAGGGCAGGGGCAAAGATGGTCATTGCTGTCGACAATTCAAACATCATCCAGAAGGCAAGGGAAAACATATACAAGAATGGGTTCGCAGACGTGATACAGTATGTGCCAGATGCTCGCCCTTATGATGCCTATGAAAACACTGACAATCCCAGTTGCGTTCGAGGAAAAATCGAAGAAGTCACCCTGCCAGTTCCCAAAGTCGATATCATCGTGTCCGAGTGGATGGGATATGGATTACTCTATGAAGCAATGCTTGATTCTGTTCTCTGGGCTAGAGATCATTATCTTACACCAGGCGGATTGATGGTGCCTTCCCATACAACTCTACGTATCGCCCCGTATGTGGATTCGGACTTTGTGGATTCACATGTGACATTTTGGAAGTCCGTTTATGGTTTCGACATGTCAAGCATGCTCACCAACATTTACGACGAAGCTATTGTTACTGGCACAAAACCCGAAAATGTCGCTGGAGATTCGACTGTCTTCTTGCCGCTTCCGTTACATACGATCACAGTTGAAGAGCTGACTTTCCTCAAGAATTTCGAGGTCACTTTGAAGGAAGATATTGACGGCCTTGATGGCTGGAATATTTGGTTTGACACTTTTTTCATGCCTTCGCCTACTTCCAAATTCAATGACAACGCTACACCTTCCGATATGAAGAAAGAAGGCTTTGTAGCGTTCACGACCGGCCCATTCGACACAGAAACCCACTGGCAGCAGTGCGTTCTGTTGACAGATCATAGCGAGACGAAGGCTGTGCCTTTGAAGAAGGGCCAGGTTATCAAAGGCAGTGTCTCCTATAAGAAAAAAGAAGAAGGGTCGCGGGCTTTGGATATTGAAGTTAGCTGGAACGTTGAAGGTGTCGAAGAACGGAAACAGAGTTGGTCACTGCAATGAGCGGATGAATTTATGAGGATTTGAAACGTTGGTCAGAAACTGGGTTGGGTTATATGGCGTAAACATGTTGGTATCGGCGGTGGGAAAAAGTTTTTATTAGGCTCAACTCTATTCGAGGTCGTAAGACAAGAATAACGGAAGTTATAAATTTGAACTTGAAAATCATGGTTCGGCCTTTTTGTAACGGCTAGAGTGGCTTCGGCTATCTCGGTCTCGATGAGAATGATGTCGATGACGGTGTTTTGAGCGGTGCCTTTCTTTTTCACGTTCTTTTTCTCTAGGTCTGGAGTCCAAACTGAACCCTTCGAGACTGTTCAGCGAGTCTCTTGAACGAGACCTTGACCTTCTTCTCCGTCTACTATGCTTGTTTTGAGACATTTCGGCACGTTTCAACTCTTCAAGCTCACGTAACTTTTCTTCTTGCCACTGTTTGCGCTCTCGTTGGACCTTTTTAACGCCTCGAATACCAGCTTTCATCGCTGCCAGAGGATCATTCGCGTCAATGCGAGCTTTCTCCCTTTCTTGTCTCATGGGGTCTTCGTTCCCCCAAACGTCCTTGTTGGGAATGTGATCTTGTGCGAGCTTTTCCCTAGACGCAGAGGATGAATACCATGGCGCTTGACTAATAGACTCTTTATACCCAGCGGCATTCGAAAAGCGCATGGTATATTGATCTTCAAAAGCACGCTTCTTTTTAGCCACCTCCGCTTCCGCCTCTGCATTCTTTTCCACATGCTGGTGTCGGGTCATTTGCTCCGTGAACAGGTTGAGATGGCCGGCGGTGTCGACGATTGCGACGTGCTCATCTCGAGCCTTCTTTGCGCTGGTGGCGAGAAGTTCTGTTCGCTTAGAATCATTATGCGCCGCATCTTCCTTCGCGAACCGAATATCACGATCAGTATCGTCCTCGCCGGCGATTCGGCGTCGTTTTCGGTGCCTTGTCGCATCGTCGTGCCTTCTGTGTCCGCGCTCATTTTCATCTCTGGACGGCGGTGGTGGTGGAGTTGGAGGGCGCTCGCCGCGCAGTATTTTTATTCGTCGCTCTGCATCGACTTCTTGCATGCGCCTCTCTTCCTCCTCCTCTCGAGCCTTTGCGGCCTCCTCATCGCGGCGGACTCGGGCTATGTTTTCGGGGTTGTAGACGTTCCATGACTTTTTGCCTAGCAGATGCCTATTGAAATTAGCAATGAAATGAGAAGCGACAAAATATTTGAGCTTACAGAGGCATCTTGAGATAAAAGCAGACTGCAGGCGCGCGATGTGGGAGTGACGAATACGTAGGTTGGTGAGACGTGAGGAAGGTGACGCCACAGCGACGGTGGGCGGTGAGTGGGTCTCCCAGCGGGGCGCTGTGGCTAGTGAATATACTCTCTTCGATGTCAGGAATAAACATGGCCTTTTTTGTAATTATTTCAATCACCTAGAGAATGAGCGTAAGTATTTTTCGAAAATTTAAATTTCTGACAATAGATACTATTTCTTCACTCAGAATGTCTCTCTCGGATTGATTCATCGCCTGTTTGACAATTCAATACATGTGTTTCCACAGAAGAGTACTCTTTTTTGACCTTGTATGAGTTGAAACTATTCGTCTCGCTATTATCGACTAAACTCCATAGTATAGATATGGAAATTGAGCTGTTTGGGTATTTGGTTTTATTTCTTCCGGATGCGCATGTAGGCTATCCTGCATATCTAGTACTCCACCACTTGGACCTACATGTACATGTACTTTGTTTTGTACATATAGAGAGCGGATTTCTCTACTTGATACATAAATTAGTAAGACTGTCAAAGTATTTGGAATTGATTTCATTCGATTTTTCTACGGCAGTTGGATTCGGAGACTTCCTGATGCAATAGTTCGATGTTATACGTTTAAAAAGAGGTCCTTGGATGTCAATTGATTATCCCACTCGTTATTGATAATGAGTTGGCAAGCTTCCAATAACCTATACATGTAATTTCAATTGATATATACCTCACTAATTTTAAAATTTATTCCAGAAAAAGATCTAAAAATATTAGAAAGCTGTATTACTTCAGTTAACATAATCTATAATAAGTCGGTAATCTATAACAAATTAATTACCTTATTAGGAAATAAAAAGCACAGATAAAAAAGCACAGACGCTCTATATTTAGCTTATAAACGCTTATAAAATTTATATAAATAAGTTAATTAATAACTAGGTAATTTCTTTGAAACACCGTATTTTACCCATGCCCAGAGTCACTGATTCTATCAGAAGAGAGCAAACCCTGCATCGCATGCAGAGCGCGACAAACTCCCGGGTTCATAAAACAAGGGAAAGAAAATAAAGGGAAATCCAGATAAATAACATCTAAAAATAGATCAAAGCCCTTAGTGTGTAATTAATCAAACCTCCAAAATAACTGGACTGTCAAGGTCGGTGCGATGTGATGAGAATGTGATGAACTTTCAAACAAGCAGCAAGTGGCGGCAAGCAAGCAAACAACCAGTGTTCGGGAGGGGCCCGTTGGGCTGCTTAGAGTATAGTTTTTGTTGTGGGCACTGACGTTCGACAGGGGGGATAGGAGGGGAAGGGGTAATTTAGCCCTAATTTCCTAATACTCCTATACTACATCTAGACTAAGCCCCCCAACGAGTAGACTGATTGCCATGGTTTCAGTGAGGAATTCTCGTCTACCGAAACGTCACGTCATGTAATTCAACTGAAAGAATACCTAAATACGGAAGAGGAAGGAGGGGGAGATGTGTTTTACGAGGAAATACAGCATTACAGAGCTGTGCTGGCTGTTCTGTGGACACCTGAAGCTACTCCTTACCGTTCTTGCATACACTACGCACCAGAAGGCCCCAGTGATGACCCATTATTCTGCACTCTGCGGTCGTGGCTAAAAGCCAGAGAAAGTGGAAAAAGTGATAGATTATGGTATCTGAAAACATGAAAATAACACCATGACAAAGACATAAACCCGCCCAAGCGAAAATAAAATACCAGCCCTAAACCCTCCCCGGCCAGAAAATCGGGGAAAATACACACGAGAAAGGAAATTGAGGGAAAATCAGTCATACAAGCCTATCCCAAAAACGGCAAAAGTCCATAATTTTAACCTGCCTGATGCAGTCGAGTTTCATTAGCGTCGTTTCAGTAGATCGTGTCAAATATAGTCGTGGGGTGTCCCCTGCGTGGGGAGCTCGTGGCTCGACTAGTACTCTTCGTCATAGGCGTACTTCTTCGTGGCACGGCGATACTCGTCGGGATGCGCCTTCTCAGCCTTAGCCTTGAGGGCACTAGGAAAATGCACGTCAGCTACTAGTCGATCTTGCGGTCGTAGAATTTTCGCCCAATCAACTGGGGGGCAGCGTTTGTGGCATGCAGGGGCACGCGCCAAGCGCAATGCAGCGGGATTCTAGCTCCGCCCGCCAGCGGAGCGGAGCGGAATCCATATAAAGAAGGCGCCGGTGGAGCTACCTGCCAAATGCGGACCACGGGGGGGAAAAGCTCACCTCACACGTTTCGACGTCCACTCGAGATCTCTCTTGGTCTCTCGTGCGGTTTTGAGCCCGTCGTTGAAATTGGCGCGAACACCCTTCAGGCGGCGCTGAGCGAGCGCTTGCAGTTCGAGCAGCTCTTGCTGTTTTGCGTTTAGGTGACCGGAACTGTTTAATTCAACGTCAGCCTCCAGATTCCCTGCAAAAGCTTAATCCAACGACGACGACCGCAACCACGATCGCGGCAGTCTCTCTTTTCTAGGCGAGAGAGAAAACACGCGCGCAAAGGCTAGCAGTCGCCGTGCGAATTTAGCAATCTCGTGGTATGCAGAAAACTTACGTTTGCGCCTGCGTCGCCAATCCGCGATCCAGCGGTGTCGGGTCAAAAGCATCGTGCACTCGGTCGTTCAACATGTCAACGACGTCGACTCCGGACATCGAGCTGGATTCGTAATCGCCAATGCTGCCGGCATAGCCGCTCGAGGGAACACTGTACCCTGTGGTGCGGCTTCCAGCGGTTGAGCTGGTGTCGGAGAAGTCAGATGCCGGCACGGCAACACGGCCAACTGGGTAAAGACCAGCTGGTGCTGGGGCTTTTGATGGCACGTTCATGGCCATGGTTGGGTGGTAGTAGGAATGGTGGGCGGCCATTGTGTCTGTTTGGTGCTACTTCGGTGTCGAGGAGCAAAAGAATAAAGATGATAATAAAAATCGCTGACAATCTCTGGCTGTTGTCTGCGAGAAGGTGACCAAGATGTCAAGACAAGACAAGGTCAATTGAAGTATGGCTAAGGGGCAAAGGTAGAAGCACGAGAGGTATGCTAGCAGTATGTTGCTGGAAGAAGCTGTCCGGAAGATGGAAGTGATAAGAAAGGAAGAAGGAGGACTCGGACAGAACGAGGAAAAGAAGGACCCTTTTATACCCATCGCCGGGGGGTCCGTCGGACAGGAAGACGCCATCAGGACTCGACTGCTCTTCGAGAGGAGGGGGGTCCGGGTTGATCACTCACAAAGGGGGTGCTTCCGGTGCATCAACAGACCCCCCTCGCCCATTCCGGATATTCCTGATCAAGTCCCGGCCGCCGAGTAGAGTGGGCCAATTCAATTCCTCTCTCGCCCTCTGACCCCGCTCGAGTCGGGAGGGATCGAGAGAGTAGGCCCAGCCAGATGCGTCTCTTTTTTGCCATGTACCCCCACTCAGTCCGCTTTCCGCCGGGCGGGCCATTGAGGCCGTCGAGATTGGCTGTGAGAGGGGGGAGGAGGAGGGTTGAAAAGTTGGTACTAGTCGACTCCGCCGGACGCCTCTTACTGTCCGCCCGGATGGGCTCTGTCCAATTGGACTTCGAATTGTGCTACCAGGCCTCTCTGGATCGAGTACGGACCCAGTGGAGATGCTACCCAAAGTATATATAGTACGGGTTGGGCGAAAGGACGCGAGAGGAGGGCGAGGGTAGTGGCGGCGAGGTGACGGAGTAGTATAAAGAGAAGGGATCGCACGGGCTACAGGCCGAGTGTCTGGCTCTCAAAAAGCTCTCGACCGGGTCGTCGATAACTACGCTCCGTCCAAAGAGACCCAACTGGTATAGATCAGAACCCTCCTAAGAGATGCATCATGCCTGTCTGTGTTTCATCTGACCCGCTCCTACAGGTAAGTCTATCACCTCCGGCATATATCCTTTTGGGGCTGGCTCTTCGTTGCGTGATGGCAATATCAAACAAAAAAAGGGAGACGCGAATGCGCTAATTCGGTGAGACGTCTAGTTAGAAGCCGAGGCCAAAGTACCTAGTGTGTGTCTGGCCTGTGGGTGGCTGTTGCGGCGAGGTCTTGCCATTGCGTGTGACGGAGGGAGGGAACCGGCTGTCATCCCTGTCTCGAAAGAAGGACTAACGGCCAGTAGCACCAAGGCGAAAATTGCAGGCGAATTGGGTGTGGACTTGCGGCCAGGAAAGACGGGCAAAAGGCCGCAAGCCAAGTACCCAGACTCGCACGGCGGGACAGCCGTGGTCGGTGCTTTTGGCGGCCCCAAGAGACCAGCAGCCATTAGCTAAGGCACAAATAGCTAAGGCACAAAGGCAGACATGTCTCTCGCCCAACTCCCCGCGAAATACTCAAAAGAAGAAGAATGCAATCGGTCAATCAGCCCATACGAGGGAGCATACTACGTCAGGCCTCCGAACCTAAGCGTTTCTATTCTGCTGTCTTCCGGGGCCGGTAACCGCCGCAAAGGGTTGGCGACATGGGAGGCGTCCCAAACGCCCTAGACGCGACAGAGACAGCGCAGCCTGTGCCTCTGGGATTGGGTGTTTGGCCGCATTGCCACTTGTCATCTGCATCATTGGCCGATCATGCACGAGATTCTATGAAGAAGACATGCTTTGCAGCGTGTTGCATAATGCCCGAAGGCCCTACTGCGGGCTCGTCTGACATTGGCCGGGGGACAAGGGGCTGACGCATATCGCGACAGCGAGCGCCCAGTCACTGGTTTTGCGGCCTGATTTACTCAAATTCTGGGGTCCTATGTCAGAGTTATGCGATGGCTGTGACTAGCGAAAACTAGGCTCTTGGTGATACCAATCCTGGCATTGCGGGAACCGTTTGTAACAGTCTCGGGAAAGTCCAATCGCTCTACCGGGTCTATCTGGAGCAGATGGAGCCTCAAATGACCAGGCATTGTGACTATCCCGGGCATTTAGGCTACTCCAAGAAATGACTTCGAGCCATTTGTTCCGGTGTTTGGAATTTTCCGTCTCTACCCAAACGCCTGCACGTTTATGTCTGACAGGCATGAATTTTACGAAACGCAAGGCAGAAACAGCTTCTGCAGTCTTCTTGCTGCCTATCAGTGCCCATGACTAATTACCAACTTCCTACACCATGATGGCTGCGTCCCTCCAGAATCAATCCGGAATGACGGCAGACTTGGATGGGGTTGATCCGACCCGCTTGCTCGTCCCCCTCGACAAGTCATCTTCTTCATTTTATCGGGAAGGCAAAAAAACTCAATAGGATGCATCAAATCTTCTTTTGCGCTGCGGGTTTTGACTGGGTCAGCCTATCAGCTTCTTCCTCTTCTTCTGTTGCCGGGAAAGTTGCGCAGGTTTTTATTAGCCATTTCCGGATTTCCCATCAAAGTTTCTCTCTTTGGAAGCGGAAAGTCTGCCCAATAGGTTTACGACCCATTCCCGCGGGCTCTTTTGATCATATGCGTGGCTGTGCGACGATGCCGGTGATTTTTGACAAGCGTACATAGCATGTCCAACGAAAAACACATTTGATCTGAGTGGCACGGAATCTACGTACTTGCAGATGTCGAACAGAGCATTTACATTTCTCTTCACAAGACAAAAACAATTCAGTTTTCGAGCAAAAGGGGGACTTATTAATAGCCCTGCTTCTATTATTACAGCCAACAACGAACAACGAACTACCAACGCATGGCCAGCAGACAACCACGCCGTTGATGCATACTCTGCATGGCAAGGTGGTATTGGACTTGCGACCCAATCGCCGCCATTATTTTCCGGGCTATTTTTCTCCTTGAATTATTAGTGAGATGATAGCATGACAAAGCAGGCAGGAAGATATGAAAAAAAAGGTATCGTGGCCCAAGCATAATCAATCGCCTCTTTTTTTTGCCCCCCACTTTGGGATCAACTTACCCGATTAGTCCCAGTCTGTCACAGGCAGCATACCCCTCTTAATAAGATGATATTATTGCCAACGCAGTCTATACATCTAAAACTGCCAGTGGTGATCAATTGAACGAGTAAGCATATATCTCATTTCCTTCAATTTTATACGGCCCATGTATTCTTTTTAAGCAGGAAAAATAAAATGGCAACCATCCAGAAAGTTTCATCGTCTTTTATACTTTATAGACCCCTCTCCTTATTCTACACCGCCAGAACACAAGGCATCAATCAGGACTAGACTGAGCACACTGCCAAGCCATCCTTGGAAGCCAATAGTCTTTTTCTAGCGAGTTACGTAGTTGCCAATGGTCCAATAATGTGCAACCACACCAAAAAAAAGAAGTGCTAGAAGATTTGTTGCGTACGTACGAACAAAATCTATTTATTATCATCATCTACATAGTCTATGCTTATGAAATTATTTGTTTCATCCAAACGCAGTTACGTCTCTATGTAGGAAATGAATGGAACGTTGACTGCAACTGGTGTTGGGATCATCGTGCATGGCTTGACACGTATTCATCCACCCTTGGGACTTTGGGGAGTTCATGTGACAGTACAACATCATTCAACGTTGTCATTTATTTCATACTCTCGCAAACTGAAGACTTATCAATGGATATCAAAACGAATTTATAATGCCAAAATATACTTTAATAGATGCCTGTTACATGATGTAACAACCAAGGTCCTGTAAAATAGATTGATAAAACGCATCACCGAACTCCAGCAATGCGCTGGCAGATAATACCTATGCAGTCTCTGATCCTAAATCGTACACATTTTGCTGATGAATGTATGCAATCCCCAATAATTCAAAACAATAAAAAAGAAAGCCTCAAGCTTCACGATGCTGTTCCCTTCCCTAAGAAATGAATAATTGAACCGAGCAAATATCATCCTCATTAACGCAATAAAATGCCAAAAACAAATATGACCTCTTTCCAGAAGAAAAAATAAAACACAAAACGGTCTCAGATCCTTATCATGACCCAAGTGAGATCGACTGACACTTGGGTATAGTTAATGCAACATGTTGCAGACATGGCCAGAAAATAAGAACATGATGAATGGATATTGAAAAATCAAAAACGAAGGAGAAAGCAAAGCCGTGCCCATAGACATAATCAGGGGTATGAAAAGTTATTACAAGAATAAAAGCCCAAGAAAACACGCAGAAAAGAAGAAAAAACAAACGCCATTCGCTTATGCAGTATGTTGACGATATGAGAAGCTTATCCTCTCGGCTGTCGCAAGTCTTTGCGGTCTCGAAGCAGTGCCTGAGGCAGGTTTGGGTCGAGCAATGTCATCATCATCTTGCCCAGCTCGTTATGCTTAATCGGCTTCGTGACATAGTCATTGAAACCCGCACGGGTTGCATTATCGATTTGATCAGTCATCGCGTTGGCTGACAAGGCCATAATCGGAATATGTGGGAAGTGATTCTTCGCTTCCCATGCTCGAATCTCTCGACAAGTTTCGTAACCGTTCTTGATAGGCATTTGGATATCGCACTTTGAAAAGGATTAGTAACTCAGGGGGGTGAGGGTTAAAAGAAGGAAATTGTAAACTGACAATAATCAAAGAATAGTAACCTGGCTCGTGGGAGAAGACCATATCAACACACTCTTGTCCATTGCTAGCGGTCTCAGACATCACCTTGACCTTGTCTAGGTATTTCAACATAACCTGCAAACATCTTAGTCACTTGCATCATAGCGTAGATTCCAGTAACTTACCATTCGGTTTGTTTCGTCATCTTCCACAAGTAATATACGATGCCCTTTATTCCCAATCACTTCTTTGACCATTTTTGACATGGTCTTGAAATTGTTGTTGACCTCCCGGGCCTTGTCCTGGTTGCGATCCTTGCTCAGATCACGTCTACTATCAGGGTCAAAGATGCTGGAGAAGGCCGAAGGCTTGACTGGCTTTGGTACAGTGTTCACTTTGAAGCCAGCTGCAACTAGTTCGTTAATATTGTTGTGGATTTGACGCTTTTGATAGAGATCACAAATAATGACCACTGACGGTTTAAATCTCGCACCAAGACTTTGGATATGTTGTAACACTTCCAAGGTCTCATCAGCACTAGAAAAATCAAGGACAATGTGCGAGAAATTCAGAGAGTCACTGGTGCCTCTAAGGTCTTTCCAATCATCTATATCAGACAATGCCGTGATAGTAGCGGGAACCTCGAGAGGGATGACCTGTTCAATATGTTGCTTGACAGCCTCACGGGCATGATCCAGGGGGCAAAGGACAAGAACAGAGTATATGAGAGGCGGTGAATATTTGGAGCTCAACCTCTTAGCCGCAATCGGACTCGGGGGTACAATTGTCTCATTGCTTCCAGATATTGTGGATATTGGCTGATCACCACTTAAGGAGGAAGGCCCAGTCTTTGAAAATGCTTCAGCAGCCATAAATTCAGGAGTATGAGCCGCAGACGACACAGATGAGCTGGATCGATAATTTGACACGGACCGCAGAGATGGGACTGAGCTGCTCGAGATTTCCGCGGGAGAGGAGGGGTCATGAATTGGGGACAGGTCTTGAAGCGTGAGAATTTTAGAATCAGATGAGTGACTAGCCGACAAAGGAGTTCGAGTTTGACTTCCTTTCGTGGAAACCGTGAAAGTTTCCGACAAATCCGATGGCTGCCTTGTCAATCCTGGGTCTTCTTGCACGTACGGCGGCGCCTCAACTTTTACATAGAACGAGAACTTCGCGCCCTGTCCTTCGCGGCTACTTGGCGTCAATTTCCCGCCATGCATTTCAACCAATTGCTTCGACAGGAACAGCCCTAGTCCACTGCCGGCATGCTGTTGTGAGCCAGTTCCTCCAAGTTGGCTAAATCTTTGCATCAGTCGTTCGGCATCGGTAGCGCTAAATCCTTTGCCCGTGTCGACAACTTCAAAGTTTAGTAGTAGCTCGGTCTTTTTCAATGGTATTGTAGGCTCCTGACGTAATGAACATCTCGTGTAGATTTCACCCAGGCCGGTAAATTTGACTGCATTGCCCATGAGGTTGATCAAGACTTGTCTGATGCGGAATTTATCACCAATAACCATGGCAGGAACATCAATATCCATAAGGTAGTTGATTTCGAGACCCTTGTCAATTGCCCGGGAAGAAATGGTGTCAATAACATCCTCGACAACTGAGCGAACATGAAACCATGAATTAACCAAGTTCATCTTACCAGCCTCGACACGAGACACATCAAGGATATTGTCGACCAACTCCCGAAGGTTGGTGGAACTGTTTTGAATGGTATCAAGCATGCGACGTTGTTCGTTGTCTAACTGTGTGTCGAGTATGAACGGGATTGTACCGAGGATGCCGTTCAGAGGAGTTCGAATCTCGTGCGACATATTGCTGAAAAACTTCGATTTCGATTCCATTTCTTTGTTCAACTTCAGCATCGCCCTGTTGAGTTCACGCTCTAGATTTTTTCGGTCATTAATGTCCGTACATGTGCCATACCAGGACGCTTCGTCATTGCTGAAATTTGCTGTTTCGACTTTGATCAATCGGACAAGATGCCAACGGAAATCACCGCCCTTTGAGCGAAGACGGAGTTCGGTGGTGTAAAAAATTCGTCCGTTCTCATCCTTTTGGGCAGCAACGATACCTTGGTTCACAAGCTCGTTAAGTGCAGGCGTTACTCCTCTGGAAAATATTCTCGGCGCAGCTACGCCGCCGAGTTCCGGGGACAATACTGCATCAACATCTTCAACTCGATCGGGTTTCAAGTCGGTAGCTTCCGATGGTAAAACGCCGCATTTTTCTAGGTCATCGCGATGGACATGAGCAATGAAACCAAAGTTCATTGCTTCTTCGATCGTCTGGCCAGTGTATATCTGCCATTGTTCGTTGGCCGATATAAGGCCCCGACGTTCCGTGGCCTCGAAAACAATCTGAGGAATAGAATTGGCTAATGCACGATATTTCGCGTTGGTGGCAATAGTCTCTCGCTCTTGGGCAGCTGTCAACTCGGAGACATGCTGTTCGTGAATGTCCAGAAAAGAACCTATCCATGATACGACTTGACCAGTTTGTGACAGTAGAGGATTGGCCCTAAAGATAAACCATCGATATGCTGAATCGTCACTGAAACGCTTGACTTGAACCCGCTCGGTGAATTGCGCGCCCGTTTGGAGAGCTTTGGCCCATTTGGTAGATAAGGACTCGAGCTCGCTGGGATGAACGTTCTGCCACGGATCCCGAACAGACAGATCTTGATTTTGACTTCGTCGGTAGGCATCGAACTTAGAATTTGTCCAAATGACCTCCCCGGTCTGTGACTTGGCTAGGAACAAGTGCAGTGGAACCGAGTTGAGCATCAGTTGAAAGACGTGTTCAGAAACAGAGTGGCCATCACGATGGAGCTGCGCAATAACGGATGTTGTAGAAGGGTTCCGGGACGGGTTTCGCGTTGGAGTTGAGGTGAAATTTGAGCGGGCGTTGTCGTGTTGTTCGTTAACTGAAGAGTCCTTGATTAAGGATTCCACCTCCCGGATTGACCTTGGCCTAGAGACGCCAGGTGAAGTCGGCACTGATGGGGAAATGCCAGGTTTTGTCTTGGAACCACGATTTTTCGAGGCAGCGGAGCCGCGTGCTTGAAGAGTAAAGTAGCTCTCAGCATATTCAGAGCTGTATCGAAGGCCCGGTGTGGCGCTTGGCTCGCTGACAGATCCCACACTGGCAAAGTCGATGCCAGGTGTACCGACAATTGACATAGACGGACTACCTTTAGAATTATCAGATATCTCGCCTGGGCTGCAGAGACTCCCCCGTGCCGAAGGAGCAGATCCCCCATCTGTCATAGCTTGGCCGCTGAGACCAGCAACAAGTTCCAATTCGCTACTGGCGTCCGAAAACGTTCCGCCCAGTCCAAGAATGTGACCAAAACGAGGTTTGTAAGAGCCGGGTGCAAGCTGCCTTTCCAGTTGGGTGTACTGGTGAGCTAACGAGTAGGAGGTCGTTAAGTGCGGTATCAAATACAGAAGCGAAGTTCTCAGATTTGCAGGATACGGGATAATTGGGGACACGAAAGAGATGACGGCCATAGGAAACCTAAGCGTTTCTTCACTGAAGTCTCTTGTTGCTGTGACATGCAATAATGGGACATGGACGATTGTCTTTGACCGGTCTAGACCAATAGCGTTGACAAATTTTGCTTGGGAATAGTCATGGGGTGGCGGATTCTGGGCAAATGCTTCTTCGTCAACAGCGTGGTTTGTGAAGAAAGGATTTTGGTCGGGATGAGCTCTCGGTGCCGGAGAAGGGGCGGGTGATTGCGACCATGGCGAGGGAGGATTTTGCTCGTAGTCCTCGTATTGCGGAATGGTGGGATGGTAGAGCAGATCCTTTTTATTGGGAGGAACAAGGACGTGTACGGTAGACGATCTTGACCTGCCATGGTGGCTCGGCGGAACTGTTGCTTTGGTCTCACCTTTCGGCAGTGTGGCCGCCTCCGTTGGAGCCTTTGGAGAATCACCAGCCGGTGTCACCTGTACTGTCTCGTTGGGAGAGGGGATCACAGCTGCAACATCCGGTGGGTCAGTTGCTGTAGATTCGTAAGCGTACTCGCGCGTCAATACTACAGGCTTGCTGCGGCCGAAAAGCTTCAGAACCCCGGTGCATTTTATTAGCGGATCGTTTTCTGTCTCGAGATCTCTGGGAGTTGTAAAGACGACTGGGGTGGGAGAGGAACGCGGAAGTCCTGCCCCTGGTTGAGGGGGTGTTGCTTTAGCACTATCCTCTGCGGGTGCTCGTTGAGTTGAAGTTCCGGGTTCGGTACTAGTACCAACAGACTTGGAATCAGAGGACAGCTTGCGTGGAAATTCGGTAGATATTTTGTCCCGTGTCAATGTCTCTGCAGTACGCAGAGCATAGGCCTTTTTGTCCTTAGTAAAACCAGCAAATGAGTGACGAGCCAGTAGGGACGGCCGTCTAGACGAGGAGTGCTTTGAAGCGCCAGTTGTCGATTGGTCTTGTGACTCTTTCTTTTGCGCAGAATCTTGGTTGTTGATGACTTCAGCAGAGGGGACCTCGGGCTCTGAGAGTAATGGATCCGCATCATCACGAGTTTCATATGGGTTGAAAATGGCTTTTTGTCCCCAGGGAACATTTTCTAAATCTGTTGGATCACCAGGAACGGCAAGAGAAGCCCGCTCGACGCCAAAATGGGACTGCAGGATGTCAACCACGTTGGCCCACCATGAATCCAGCCCGGGGGCTGAATTCAATGCTAAGATAACGTCGTAAAGATTCGGGCTGGGGTACTCAATGTCATCCAGGGCCACTTGCTCTCCCAGTGGGTGTACTGAGGCATGGTGAGACGGCACCATTGGCCTCGGCGGACCCATTTTTATGGTGCCGGGTGCTTTTGATGGTCGAGGCTTTGACTCGCTGACCAGTCTAGATGACTTTGACCTTATAATATTGGATGGGTTGGATGTTGTTGGCATCAGTGGGAAAGGATAGGACGGGGTAGTCGGGAGGCCCGAGTCGGGTTTCTTCTCTACGGGAGCAGATCCCTGGATCGTAGCGCCAGAACTGTTTGAGTCCGTAGAGCGGATTTGGTCCAACGAAGGGGTTTCGGCATGGATCACGGCCGACGGCGAGGACGTGCTAAGCACCGGTTGCAGGATATGCCCGGGGTTCGTATTTGCGGAAGCATGGAGATGCTGGGCCTGCTGGTTGACCAATGTCTGCTCCATTCTTCGGCGCAAGTCGTCAAGGGTCCGAGCATCGCTGTCGATATACTTTGTTAAATCAGGCGCTGGGTCGGTGATGCGAGGCGACGGCGGCTGATGCTGAGAAAGATCTTTGCGCGCACCTCTAATGGCCAAGTTGTCGACCACGGTCGGAGTGCTGTTCAATGGATCCGCACGCGACGGGTTGCGGCTATGGCTATGGTTCTGGGTCTGGCTATAGCTCTGGCTTTGGCTCTGGGGATGTGTTGTAGTGGACGACGAAGGAGCCTTGGTGGGCGTGAGACGGGCCTGGTTCCGCCGCATCTTGTTGTTGTTGTTATCTAGAGCGAGCACGTGGTCGGTCGGTCAAGAATCGACCATGGAATTATTGAAGTTCGCTGGCCGCTTGGCAGTAGTAAAGATACGTCACCGGCATCGCTTGTGTCCGACCAGTAAAGGGTGGTGGTTGACGTTGACGTTGGCGGTTGGGATATCGATGGTTGACGTAAACTGGGCGAATGCTCGCAACTATATGAAGCCGGAAAGAGAGCGAAGATGGCAGAAGACGAAGGCCGACAGACGCAACGGGCGTCTTGAAGAGAGGTCGGAGATTTGTATAATATCACAATAGCTGTGGCGGGATGTGTGCGCACGAATGGTGTTCTAGAAAACAGGCGAGCGTTGAGGCTTTTGGCAGGCGTCGGCAGTGGCTGCGGTGAGACTTCTCCACAACCGGGTGGCAACGTGAGTGGACGTGCTCGGGTTGTATGGTTGTATGGTTGGTGGTTGGTGGTTGGTGGTTGGGTGGAGGATGGGAAGGATGTGAGGATACTCGGGAGCAGGTGGAAGGAGAATAGTAGCCAGAAAGAGCCCAGCAGATCCTGTTCGGCGCGCAGCTTAGTTAGTTAGTTAGTTAGTTAGTTAGGGGAGAGGACAGACAGAGGTTGCTATCCGGATGGCTGGCATCAGGGCTGGGCTGGGCTGGGCCGGGCCTTTTTTTTTTTTTTTTTCTTCTCTGGTTCCCTAGGATAATAGTAGGATTAACTCTCTCGCTCTGTGCGGGTGACAGCCAGAACTGCCGTCGGCCGATGACGTAGCGTGGCTGCATGCCGGCTGCTATAATTATGCACTGTTATTTATTATTACTATGTACTATTACGAGCAGTGGGCACTGCGCATCGCTCCTTCCGTCTGAACCAGCGGTCGACGCTTATTAATGATTATTTATACCACGTTACAGAGCACTCTCTATCTAATCAGATTACATTAATGTAAGTTATGGTGCACACCGGATTATGGATAGCCGCCGTGAGCGAGCAATTTAGGATCATGGCACTTCGAGGTGACATGTTCGCAGACACCTCAGCGTGCGTCGTTGGTCGTCGGTACCGCCCGTCTGCCTGAAACGCTGCTGACCGTCCACAGCGACTGCTACCGATGATGCGATCGCTTCGGCCTGTGCCTGTTCCGGTCTAGTGCCACGAGCTGCTGTGCGATGCCATCCACTCGTTGCCACAAGGCGTCTCCATCGCGACCCACAGACGTTCCCCGTTTGTCCAGCCAGACGCAATTCCCACCGTCCATCGACTCCACCCGACTCCATCGGGAAGGAACGCTGAACTTTAAGCAGCCGTTCACTGCCATGATAGGCTATTTTCCTCACTGTTCCATGGATCCCAAGGTTCCGCTAGTCCTTTCCTGGACCAGCCATGCCATCATCGACCAGGCGCCCAATAGTACGTCATTACCGTCCATCTTGCCATTGTCACCGTCACTTCATCGTGCGCACGCGACAATTGAATCATTATTTATGTTCGATTTTCCCCTATAGAGTATTTCCCGTCAAGATAATTTCCAAAGGAGAAGAGCAAGGAATAGTACTCTGATGGGCTCGTGACGCCTCAAATCTGCGGTTCGCAGCCGCTTAATAAACCTCACGACGTCATTGCGGCCCCACACCGCGTGCCCCTTATGCCCCTATGCCCTATGACGCATGTTGTTTGCTTTTCATTATTGTTACATGCTACGTACGGAGGATAATCTATTACAGTATAGATGAAACACTAATGCTTTATACAGCAGACTTTACTCCTCCGTAGTACGTACAGATGCAAGAAACGACTATTAGGAGGTTATATTATGCGAGAACCAAGCCGTTGCTTGCTGACCGCTATAATTATGTGCGACATAGTCGGGCCTAGACTTCTCCTTACGTAGACTTGCCTTTCCTCGACAATAATAATGCTCATTGCTAATACTACGTACTTGTACATGCCACGTTGAAGTCGAACCCCAATCGTTCCTCCACAAAATTAGACTCAGGGTCAGTGTGTCAGCTTTCTTAATTACCCCGGGGAAGCGGCTTTCAAGGAAAATCCGGAGAAGACATCTAATAAATTACTCTAGCTCTTGACTTCTCATTACTTTCTCAATCAACGGATGTTCAGAAGTTGTTTCATCATTGAAGACACATCTCCTGTCTTCAACACATGTCACTAGAGGTATATCAAACATGTAATCCAAAGCATGGTCAATGAATGTTGAACTTGGAGGAAATTACCTTGCATTATAATTAGGGAATGGAAAGAGACGAGCGTAGTAATTTAGAATTGGCAGATTAGACTAGCGGAGACGGCGTACACCAATTAAATTGGCAGAAGGTGGGGAGGGACGAGATAATGAACTTGACAGTGACAATAGAATAAATTACTCTAACCGTCAATCGTTACGTCGTTGAAAAACGAATGCCAATAATATAGAGTCACGTCTGTCGTCTGTAGCAGTGGTTTACATTTTACAACAGCTCCCAGCCAATAGATCGCCCTCACCACGGCCGCTCTAGCCTTAAATGGCAAGTTTGGCTCCAGGTCAAAACTTGAGTCTGACTAATCCACACTAATCTACTTCGGGTGCCCACCCTGCGCTGATTGGCCCGTTCTTCGATGAGGAGCTGCGATATCCTTCCCTCCTTCCGTTCCCGTCAGGCTCAGGCAATCAATCATCAGATATCTTCTGCTCATCTGATACATCCTCTCATTAACTTTCCATGCCATCTACAGGACCATAGCCCTCTTTCATCTGTTCCTGTGCCCTGAAACAGGGGCCCTTCTCATCAAACGATCGCTCGCCGGCCAACTCCACTCCCGACGCACAATTCTTCGGCTTAGTGCGGCACCCGTCAGACGATCTATTTGCACCAAAACGAAATCGCAGCGAATCATACAAACCGTCTTTTTTGACAGCGACGGGCTGATGACAGTGGCTAGGGTCGCGATGTTTTAATCTTTTCATCTTCAGGACCTAGGCAATCCTCCTAAAACTGTATGTGGCATGGAGGATCATCACGTCCTGGGAGAGGACCTTCCACTGCCGCCTGCGCGCCTTTTCGAGCGCCTGGCATCTCTACCTGGATACGTCTGGGACACCTCGATAGAGCCCTTCCACTCAACATACGACAATTGGCACGTCTTTGGAATTAAACAGGTGCAAGACAATGACATCTCCACCCCCGCCGCGACATCTTCTGGTCCTTCCAGCACAACGCGAGACTCCCCACGCATCGATGTGAGACCGCCATTCCGGCATCATTGGCGAAGCAGCTTGAGCGAATCCAGCAGTGACTTCTCCGCATCTCGAGTCGAACACGATCAGCCATGGGTTCCCGTCGTTGCCCGCGTTTCCACCCATGTCGTCCGGTTGGAGCGAGAGTTCCAAATGATGCGCTCCCTCGTTCAAGTTTCTGACCCCGACTGCGTTCACACCGTCCGTCCTATCGAGCTGCTTAGACTTCCTCCAGAACCCGGCGATACTGGCTCCATTCTAGTAGCTGTCGTCGAGTCCCCCGGTCCAAACCACCTTCGAGATATTATCGCCTTCGGCCCCGCCTTTTTCTTGTTCGGGGCGAATAGTGACACTAGTAACGCCCCGACACCGGGGGAACAAGTGTCTCTTCCTTTATTTCTCGACTTTGCTATCGGCGCTTGTGATTGTTTGGAGCTGCTACACTATGGCCTAAAGGCCATTCATGGCGAAATACGTGGAGACGCCTTTCACTTCAACCGGGCCACCGGTATCGTCAAGCTAGTCAATACGGGAAACGGTGCTAGGGCATTTGATAATGCACTAGGCGAGGGTTGGTCTACTTTGTCTCGTGAAGTGGGCATCAAAACCAAACTGCAATTTGTTGCCCCCGAACAAACTGGTCGCCTCCCAACCGAACCAGACACCCGGACAGACATTTATGCTCTGGGCGTTCTTTTCTGGATCACACTTGTTAGGAAGCCGGTCTTCACGGGTGCCACCCCAAGAGATATTGTTCAGAATGTGCTAGGCAAGAGAATACCTCCAGTGTCTTCCAAACGGATGGACATCCCCGATGCTCTGTCTGACGTGATCCAAAAAATGACCCAAAGAGAGGTCAATGAAAGATATCATACCATCACGTCTGTCAAGAGAGATCTCGAAAAAATAGCCAAGTTTCTTGGCGATGGAGACAGTAATTCGCTGAGCACGTTTACGATTGGTCAAACGGATGTCTCTTCGTTTTTTACATTGCCGTCCCAGATGTTCGGCAGAGAGGACGAGTACAAGAAAATCGTCAGTGTGGCGGAGAAAATGCATCGACGTTACCAGGCCGCGCGCGCAAAATTAACTTTTCAAACAAACGCGATAGGCTCCGCATCATCCATGTCCGATAGCCGTGTAGACAGCTTCGATATTGTTGAAGGCTCTACTAGCGATTCGGAGTCCATCCATGTTATTTCTTCTCGGAGCAACTCAAATACCGGCCACTACCTTCTCAACCATGCTCCGACACATGATTCGACACACAGCACAGAGTCTTCAATCTCTACTGAGAGAGCCACCAGCTTGCTCACCAAAGCAAGGGCTTACACGGACTACAAAAGTATACATGACAGTGGTGACCGAGATTCTACCCATCTGTCCACGACTGGTAGTTCGCAGAGCCATGTAGAGCCGCTGAATGCTCTAAACCGACATAAATCGGTGCAAAAATTGCGCCGACATGGGCGTTGTGAGGTTATCACTATAACCGGAGGTGCCGGAATAGGAAAATCTGACCTCATTCAACGTATACATTCGCCGATTCGAAAGCTAGGTTATATTGGCATTGCGCGACTTGACCGCGCACGAAGGATTCCCTTCGAACCCTTCGCCCGGATTTTGGCTAGTCTCCTTCGTCAGATATTTTCGGAAAGTGAGGTAACCTCTGATTATCATCATAATATCCGGTCATTTCTGCGGCCGCTATGGTCAACCCTCCATCAGGTTCTTGAACTCCCCGAGCAGCTTATATCTCTCGGCGAGAAAGACAAAGTTGCCTCTCCACAAGTCAAGGTGGCCCAGCATTTACTAAAAGAAGGGCCAAAATCCGAGGTCGCAAAACGACCAAGCTTTGGCCATAGTTCTGCTCCGGCAGAGATTTTCTTATCTAAAACGCAAAACAAGAACATGCGCCTGAGGGAGACATATCTGGATATAATGCGAGTTCTCTGCCAACAACGACTAGTTTGTGTGTGTCTGGATGATCTTCAATATGCAGATGACGAGACAGCCGATCTGATAATCAATATCGTCAAATCCAAGATTCCTTGCTTACTCATTTTAACCGCACGGAAGAATGAGATCGAATCAATTGATATGCAGTCTCTATTTAATGCTGAGGGTACCAGCATCATGAAAATTGAATTGCATCCATTGGAAGAACAGGACGTCACGAAATATGTAGCCGCTACGATGCATCAACCCTCCAATACATTGACGCCATTGTCCGTTGTCGTCATAGAAAAGAGTCGCGGGAACCCTTTCTTTATGCGAATGATGCTAGAGACTTGCTACCGCAAGAATTGTATTTGGTACTCTTGGCGACATGGCGTCTGGGAATTTGACATCGACCGGATTTTCAGCGAATTCGTGTCTCCCGATTATGGCGACAGCCTTGGCACCGATTTCCTCGTAAAACGATTCCAGGAAATGCCTTCTGAAGCTCGTGCTATTTTAATATGGGCCGTTTTCCTAGGCAGTCCTTTTTCGATTTCCTTGATTGAAAAACTTCTGACGGGGGAGTTCTGGTACGACAGCGGAGATACAGTCGGCACCCATACTGCTCCTCGTTGTAAGAAACCGGTAGAGTCGCCTCGTTCGGCAGCCGATCTCATCTCGGGGCTTCAATTTTTAGTCCAAAGCTATATAATTTTACCGGGGGATACAGATGATGAATTTCGGTTTGTCATGAGGCACCCTACATATATATCTCACTTCTAACTTTTTTGTAGATTCGCACATGACCGATTCTCTCAGGCTGTCTCGACGCTAAGCGAATGCCACGACGTTGAAAAAATGCACTTCATCATTGCCCAGACGTTGATGAAACTGGGTGGTGACGAAAAGAACATGTATCCCAAAGCATATCACATATGTCAAGCTGCACGCCTTATCAAGGAACGAGTACAACACCGAGCTCTTTATAGAAAGGTCCTCCAGTATTCCGCTGAACGAGCGGTCGACTCGGGTGCTCGGCCAACTGCACTTTGGTACTCACGACATTGTCTCGATTTGCTGCAATCAAACTGCTGGGACGACAATGCATCAGATGTGGATTTCGAAGAGACGCGGAAACTTCATATATCAACAGCTGAACTGCTCTGGTATCAAGGGAAAAACGAAGAGGCATTGCAGCTCCTAGGAGAAATTTTTCAACATGACAGAACAGCCGCAGGAAAATCTAGAGCCTGGATTATAAAAAGCAAGATATCTACTCGAGAAGGTGACTTCAACGGAGCCATGGATTCTTTACTCACTTCTTTGGAGGAGCTTGGAGTTCGGATTCGTCAGCCCAACTCATACGAACAATGCGACACTGTTTTTCATGGCCTGGGCCAGCATTTGAGTTCCGTCAATCTTGAGAAAATGATACGACAGCCAGTTAGCAATAGTGAGGATATTAAGGCCATCGGAAATGTCATTGCAGAGGCCATGGCTGTAGCTTTCTGGGGTGATGACCTAACATTCTTGCATATGAGCACGGAGATGATGAAGCTTCATTTGTTCTCCGGTCGTTTTGCTCAAATTGGACTTGCATGTTCGCATTTGGCCATGGTGGCATATAGCCGGTATAAAGAGCTCGAGGTGGCTAACAAAATGGGCGATTTGGCCTTGTTACTTTTCGACACATATTCCGATCCTTGGTCGCGGGGTGCCGGTCTCTCAAGCCACATACTAATGGTGGAACATCTCAAAATCCCGCTACAAGCCGTTCTACCGGCTATTGAACTTGCGGTGGATGCGTCCTTCACTAGTGCCGATCCGAATATGATGCTCACCAGTTTCGCCACAATGGCTGCGACGCGGTTTTACTTGGGTCAAGACCTCGCGGCACTTGAAAGCTTCTGCAATGAAACACCCGAGGAACTTTCTGGGTGGGTGAGGGACGTCCGAGGAGGTGTCCTCCTCGTAGCTGTGAAACAAGTGGCGCGAGCATTGCAGGGCAAAACATCCTGGCAATTCCCTGATTTGGTTCTATCTGATAGTGAGCACAACACTTTGGAGTACATGGATCACATGACTCGCCATGCTATGCGGGTAGATCGCCCGTACAATATCTACTGGAGTCATGCTATGGTTGCCCTCTACGTATTCGGCCATCACGGCAAAGCAATTGAGGTTGGTACGCATATGCTGGAGAGTATCAGCAGGCTGTGGTCTATGAGGGCGGCCCATTTAACCCATTTCTATCTAGCTCTCTCGATTATGACGCAGCACTTTGAGAGCAACAGCAATGATTTAGAATCCCGCATGAATGTTGTGGCCATGTGTAAAGAAGAAATCGAGTTTGCGGGCAAGGCGTGCGAAGTGAATTACAAGATGTGGTCGTCACTCATTGACGCAATGCTTTACGAGTACAAAGGGGAGTTCAATCACGCCGTCCGTTGTTACGAGGTAAGTTTTGCCTGGTGGTTTAAAATGAAGATAAGCTTTGACTAAGCAACCTTAGGACGCCGTCGATCATTGCGAAGTTCACGGTTTTCCGTTTGAAGAGGCTTTGGCCCTTGAGCTCCACGGTATGTTTATACACCATACAGGCATGGTAGTTGTAGTCGTTTTACTCATTAGTCATAGGTGAATTTCTTGTGCGCCGTGGCGCGAAACGGCCTGCCCGGGCTATGGTCAAAGAAGCGATTGCTGCTTGGACAGGCATTAGTGCCATTGGAAAAGCAAAACACCTGGCCGAAAAACACGAGTGGCTCTTGAAAACGGCTGCCCCCTCCAGATATATCGACAGCAGCACCCAAACCATGGACACCCTTGTCAACATTAGCCAGAATTCTGCAATAGAGCCTCCGTTGGTACAACAGCACATGGAAGATGATAGAAAGAAGAACTGGGTTGAGAATCATGGCGTTGCTGTTCACGATGGGTCGTTGGACATACCCAGTGTGGGACTAGGTACGTTTTACCAACCTTCTCCCCTTGTCTATAACTAATTGAATTGTTAGATATCATCGATTTGTCAAGCATCCTCGAGTTCAGTCAAGTCATGTCTTCGGAGCTCCAAATCGATAAACTGTTGACCAAGATGATTGAGATTATTTTGGAGTCTTGCAATGGATCAGACACTGCTGTTATTGCCACTGATTTTGAAGGCACTGGCTTTACGATAGCTGCAACGGGAACATTGGAAGACGGTCAGAAAGCTTTCGTTGATGGACTTGCCTTTTCAAAGATGGAAGACAAGATTGCGAAACAGATCACTCACTACACATTGCGTTCTAAAGAAGAAGTGCTTGTTCACAACGTTCTTGAAGACGAGCGATTTTCCATCGTAACCGAGAGCTATCAAACGCGGTATCCTCTCGGCCGCTCTGTCATTGCACTTCCCATCGTTCATGCCAACTCCTTACTTGGTGTGATTCATATTGAAGGCAAGCCCAACTCCTTCACTCAACGCAATCTTGTTGTTCTTCGTCTGCTGTGCAATCAGGTTGGCATTTCTCTGTCCAACGCTCTATTATTTCGAAAAATTGGCAAAGTCAGTGCGACGAATGCTTCCATGGTCGAAACACAAAAGCGTGCACTGGCTCAAGCCCGGGATGCGGAGCAAAAAGCCAAATTGGCCGAGGCTGAGGCAAACCATAATGTCAAGCTAAAGGAAGATGCAGCTAGGGCCAAGTCTGTGTTCCTTGCGAATGTTTCTCACGATCTTCGTACCCCGATGAATGGTGTCATTGGTCTCTCTGAGCTTCTGAAAGGCACACCTCTGAACAAGGAACAAGATGGCTATGTGGAATCCATTCGAGTGTGTGCTGATACCTTGTTGACTCTGATCAACGACATCCTTGATTTCTCCAAGTTAGAGGCTGGCAAGATGAAGATTTCACAGGTGCACCTGAATTTGAAGGAAACGATCAGCGAGGTGGTCCGGGCACTTCGGTATACACACCGTGAGCGGGACCTGGAGATGATTGAAGATTTGGACTCTCTTCCGGCTGATCTAGTCGTCCTGGGTGATCCTGTACGTCTCCATCAGATCTTCATGAATCTTCTCAGCAACAGCTACAAGTTTACGCCTAAGGGATCGATCAAGGTTTCAGCGGCGCTTTCCCGCGAAGGTAAAGGCCAAGTACGTCTCGAATGCTCCGTAGCAGACACGGGAATAGGCATCTCGGAAGAACACAAATCACGGCTTTTCAGGCCATTCTCACAAGCGGATAATTCTACCGCTAGGTCTTATGGCGGTAGTGGACTGGGTTTGAGTATCTGCAAAGCCATCATCGAGGATGTACTTGGAGGCATGATTTGGCTGGAGTCTTCGCCAGGCGTGGGTACAACGGTGACGTTTCAACTCGTGTTTCGTAAAGCGCCCAAGGACGCAGTTGCTGCAGCGCCGTGGTCGCAGAACTTAAATCAGACCGAAACTAACAATAATACGCGGGTCATCGCTCGAGATCTCACCAACATTCCTCGCGAGCAGATCCGGGTGTGCATCGCAGAGGACAACCCCATCAATCAAAAAATTGCAGTCAAGTTCGTCAAAGGGCTTGGGCTTGAGTGCCAGGCTTTCAGCGACGGTCAACAGGCGGTCGAGGCTCTATGTAGTCATTCTAAACAAGGAAAGCCGTTTCATGTTGTCCTCATGGACGTGCAGATGCCCGTCCTCGATGGCTATGATGCCACTCGCATGATTCGCAAACAGTCTGACCCAAGTGTGAACCAAGTACTGGTCATAGCCATGACCGCCAGCGCTATCGAAGGCGATCGCGAGAAATGTCTTGATGCCGGGATGAACAATTACCTGGCAAAACCAGTACGGTCGGCGATTCTCAGTGACATGCTGGATCAATATCTTGCGCCTACGAAACCCACAGTACGCCGGCGGCACCTTTCTCGACAAACCAGCACTAGTATTCGCAATGAGGACGCTGGGACACCAGGAAGCACGACGTCTTCTTCTTCTACCAGTCAGGTTATTGCACTTACACCGGAAGACGAACGGCAACGTCGATTAGAGCGCCAACCTGTGGATAACAAACAGATTCCAGAACGCCCCAAACTCCCAGCATCATCCAAACAACACGAAAGCTCAGAACCGTCCCTGGAGGGGAAAAATTAGTCTTTCCCCTTGGAATCCTTTTATGGCAAGCCTTGCAAGATGTCAAGATACGCTTATTGTACAGATCAACACCATTTTTATGAAACATACCTTGCGATCCTTGAATGACTCTTTTGGATACTAGAGTTGTCTAGGACTCGCTTTCTTTTCAACGCCATAATATATGGCAACTATATTTACGTCCTTGCGAAATCCCCCGACTACGAATTATGATGGCGTCTCTCGATTTTCTTTCTTTCTTATTTTTCCTCTTCTCTTCTCAGATGATTTTCTTCGTTGTATAGCTTTATCTTATATGGTACGTCTTTATATAGAGTTCATTACAAGCGCATAGCAGAGGAACGAAGTTCAAGTTGTGATATTTTCCCCTCTTCGCCTATTATCTTATTATTACGAGCGTTTCTCAATTTATAGAGATCCTTATGGAGGCGGGAGTGACTGACAGGATTTAAAAGCCCTGTTCACAATCTATCAATGGCATTTTCACCACAACCAGATTTTCCATTATCAAGTCAAGACGATATAAATTTACTCTTCGATGTTATTATTTTTATCTAATTATTCACGCCATTCGTTGACCAAAGATTCTGAATCTCTTAACGCCGCCGTCGGGCACCAATGTCAGTTTCGCATGAGTGAACACTCGTTTATCTTCTCCGCCGGCTGCGAGATCAGCTCCCTCAAAAACATGTTCTGTATCGGCTTTTGTCTTCTTATCCCCGCTCAACAATTCCACCCAACCGGGATGATCGTGACCGGGTTCCTCGGTACTATCAGACTTGACCAGTCCATGCACCCGAACCTCGCGCGGGAAATTGCCGCGAAAGTCCTTTGTATCGACGACGACTTTGCTGACGGTTCCGGGGACACCGAGGCGGAAAATTGCCCAGTCGACGTGGCCTGGAGTGCGTGATCGGGCCGTCTCCCAACCATCGCCCATGTCTTTGCCGCGGCCAGGCAGGATTGTGTTGGAGGCTGGCGTGTAGTGCTGGTCCGAAGCGGACAGAGCAAGACCGCCCAAGAGCGCGGATGATAGTTCTTCTGGTTCTTGGCTCTGTGCAGCCACTGATGACGGGGGAGGAGGGGGAATGGCGTGGCCATACAGTCGAAGACGCGCAAATCCTCCATCCGGGTACATCAGCAGACGAACGTGGGTATATGGCTTGGGGTTGGCGGCGTCGTAGGAATCAATCTTCCATGCTCGTCGCTGGCTTGGCCCACACTCGACGATGGGCAGAATTGTGCTCCATCCTTTATAATCCGGGCTGGCGATGTCTTTATCGCTGACTCCCTGGTCAGGCACGTATGCGCCCTGCAGCTCGGCCTTTTCACCATAGTTGCCCACGAAATAGGCAGTGTCAACCTCGACACCCTCGATAGCCCCGCCAGCGACGCCGAGCTTGATGACTACCCAGTCGTACGGTTCTGGGTTGTGTCTGCGCGTCTCCCAGCCATCGTACCAGGCCCCCGTGTGCACGAACACGCCTGGCTTGTGGATGGGCGCGGTGGGCGTCAGGAGGTTTTCAGCGCCGGCAAAGTAGTCGTTTGAGCAGGCGAGCACGGTGGCATTCAGCGCCGATGAGGCCAGGTTTGTCGTGCGCGCGAAGACCTGGTCGATCTGGTCGTTGGGCACTCGCGTGACCGTGGATGATGTTGAGAGGGTGGTTGAGGCGGGGAGCTGCGACGCTGCGTCGGCGGGGATCGCGGGGATTTCCATGGCCGGTTGAGCTAGTTGGCTGTCTCTCTTGTAATGTTGGTTGAGTGCTGTCAGGAACAAGAAAAAGAAATGAATTTGTTGTTGCTTTTTTTCATGTTATTTTAAGTTCCCTCCACAACGGCGAAGGTGGACGACGAGGGGAAGTCGTTATCTTATCGGGTCGCATCGGTCACCATCGGAGCTGATTGAGAAGGCTATTACTCGATAGAAATTGCAGTGATCCCGATTGCTGCCGGATATACTACAATAGTAATAACCAGAGAAAGTTTTAGGGAGGCCCACTGTCAACACGCAGAGTCTGAAAGCGTTTCTATATGGACGTCGGCGATCTCCGACGGCCTCGCAACAGCCGCCGACATCTGGAGCCTCCATGCCTGAATGTGCGCGAGAAGGAAAAACTGTTTGCAGTGGTATCCTGAAGTATAATTTACATATTTTTTACAGTAGTGTACAGTCTATGTAGCTGACAGCGCTCATTTCTTCCCAATCGTCTCTATCCCTCCCATCCATGGTCGGAGCACCTCCGGGACCACAACCACGTTGCGTTCCTGGTCCCAGCTATTCTCAAGTATAGCTGCCAGTACACGGGGAACAGCAATTGCAGTCCCGTTGACGGTATGAGGGTAGCGAGGCTTCTTTCCATCGCGGCCTCGGACTCTCGTTCCCAGGCGACGGCTCTGGTAGTCTGTGCAGATCGAGGCAGAGGTGACCTCGCCCCATGCAGTCTCAAGATCAAGCTTTCCACTAGTCCCGGACTGTTGCTCAGTCGCCCGAAGGCGAGAGGGGAATAAAGCCTCAATGTCGCGTTTCCTCGTAGCACTAGCGCCCAGATCGCCCGTGGGCATCTCCAACACCCGGCATGGCAGGCCGAGCGAGGTCAAAATCTCGAGTTGGATGTCCAGCACCTCGTTGAACACATCGTTCAATGGAGCGGAGTTGGCATGCGTAATGTCTGCCGGGTCTGTCTTCAAGTTATCTGCCCAGGCAAACAGTTCTACCTTGGTGAATTCGTGAACGCGGTAAAGGCCCTTGGTGTCGACCCCGCGCGCCCCAGCTTCGGCGCGGTAGCATCGACTGGGTCCGACAAATTTCAGAGGCAACAGGGCTTCATCGATCTCACGTCCCGCATACATAGCAGCCAAAGGAATTTCGGCGGTGCCAGCCAGTGACCGCTGGGGTTTCGCTTTGTCCTTTTCGTTCTGCTCAATGTGCCAAACTTGCTGCTCGTTGTGCTGGTCCCGTGGTTGATAACCACATGCTTCCTGAAGATATGAATAAACGATCGAAGGTGGTGAAACCGCCTTCCATCCCCGACGTAGTGCGACGCTTAATGAATACTGGATGAGAGCTTGTTCTAACAAGGCCCCTTCGTTGGTAAGATAGTACCAGCCCCAGCCCGTCGATGTCGCGGAGCTAGTAAAATCCATTAAATCGAGCGACGTTCCGATCTCCACATGGGACCGGCTTGCATCGTGTTTTGTCGTCCAAGACGGCGGTTGTTCTGGGTCATAATTGATGTACTGGATCAACCGGGGTTCGTCGCCCACCGGCGTTGTGAGAGAGGTTAGGTTAGGTAGTGCGAGGGCGAGTCGTCGGATTTCTTCGTCTATGCGGTCTTTTCTCAGCGATGCCTCTTCTGAGGCATTCTTGAGCTTGTGTGCGTCTTCTCGTAATGCGGCTAGTTTTTGTTTGCTTTCGTCGCTCGCGAGTCCCCGTGAGGCCAGCTGCGCAATGGCCTTTTCCACCTCTTTTATTTGCTTACGCGGGGTTTTGAGCTCCTCCACGAGTCTGGCAGCGTCGTCGGACAGCTCTCGAATGCGGTGCGGGTATTCTTTATAGGCAGCATAATTGCGATCAACGCAATTTTGCGAGAAGACGTCGGCGTTGTCCTTGATCAACCTGACGTCCGGAACGGGCTTCGGCGCGGTCGGAGGGCGAAGCACTTCGCTATTGCAACGGCACGATAAACTGAAGCTGCGTCGTATACAGCTAGGCCACCTGGGAGCTGGCCGCGCCAGTCTCGCTATTGCCATTGAGGTCGCTGATGCGTTTTGGCGCTGGAAAGGATGACGAAGAACATTGCGAAGATCGAAAACTGAAGCTCAAGAACGGCAAGTCGAGTCTCGGCCCCACTTGATCGCCCCGCAGCCAATCGCAGGGCGCTTATTTAGTTGTCTGCTCGAATGGCTTCGAGAGAGCAGGAAATGCTTGTCACATAATGCTGCGGTCAAATTTATGTTATATCAGCTTGAGAGTAGTCTTTGGGAAAATTATTTCAGGTAAAGGACCAACTTGTGCAGCGCTCCTTCGATGGATCAACCCTAGGAATGAACGATCTTAGCCAGCAGATCGTAGCATCTTTTATATTTCGAACGTATTTGAAGGAGATGAAGTGGTGCAGCGAATGTCCTTAAATCAACATACAATATTTCAATGTGAAAATCTCGTCTGTTGGTGAAATATTACTGTCATGCGTCATAAGGGTACATGCATGCGATTAGCAATCCAGGGCAACGCACTCGTCATCGACCGGACTAGCATCCAACGCACCCCTCATCGCTCTGCTATTATAAATCCCACGCTCCTCGCTGGCCAGGGTCTCCTCTTCTTTTCCGGTGATACAGAATCAACTAATTCGAGCTCCGTGAGCATCAACTGATTGGACTTTTGTAACGATATTGTTTTGGTTTCTGTGACGTCACACACACAATGGCATCTGCAACAGGCATCCCAGAAAATGCACACGCAGTCTCAGAAGAAGAGCCTCTCTTGGGCTCTCCTGGAGGCGTTCAACAGAGGGAAACCGAGGCCATTTACCATAATTTCCTAACTGGTAAGTTTCAGCCGAGAAATGGGTAGCTGCGTTCGTCTCACTGACTGTTCGCTGCAGGAAGCGCGATTGTCGCTCAGGCTGGCGTGTGGGTGGTAAGCAGCTTCTTCGTCCTCATCATCATCATGCTCGCGCTCACTCCTAAATTCTAGCTCACTGCCGTTGTCTGGTCGGCAATATTTTCCCATGATCTGATTTTCTTCTCGGCGCATCCGGTAAGACCGTCTATATGGTGTACTATAGTGTTATCTACTGACACACCACCAGCTCCTCAATTCTGCGGCTATTTTACTTCAAGTCCAAGCCATCTTAGTGCTTCAACCCACTTCAACAGCCCGCCAGAAGACGATAGGAACATATATACATTCAGCTCTCTTGACTCTCAGTCTAGGCGCCTTCATCTCTGCTTTTATCATCATCGAGATCAACAAGGGAGACCACCCGCGACTAACATCTCCCCACGGCATCCTCGGCCTCATCACATATATCCTGATCATTTTACAAGCCTCTGTCGGCGTGGCCCAGTTTTGGCTCCCAGAATGGGTGTTTGGCAGTGTTGAGAACGGAAAGAAGATTTACAAGTACCACCGCGGCTTTGGATATATTCTGCTTGTGCTTGAACTTGCTACTGTTTCAGCCGCTACTCAGACCACTTTTAACCAGGGAGTGCTGCATATCGGGTTGTGGGCGGTTCTCGTTACTGCTGTCATTATCATTTTGGGTGTGGGAGCTCGCCTCAAAAAGCACAAGCTGGGCCTGTGATGGTAGATGGCCTGCTCCTTACGGCTACGCAGACTACATAATCTCTTTGCTTTTTTTGCGGTGTTTACAGATTTAAGAACGTTACGAATATCTCGCTGTTGCGGCTCATTAAACTTTTGATTAACCTCTAGTTATCTATGCAATAATCCCTCATCTATCAAATATATGTCCTCAGATACTCAACCAACGCCATAATAGCCATTGCTTGTCCATAAGGCATGGATGTAATCGGTATTTCACGGTAAAAATCCAAGGTATTACCCATTGGTGTTCCAAAACTGGTGTTTTGGAGCTCACCACGGTGGTCAATTGCTCCTAAGACGGCGCCTATCGCCTTCTCGGCAACTTGGTCGTATTGTTTGTCTATATATCGCTTGCGTTGGGCCTTGAGTATTCCGAATGCGAATCCTGCCGTGGCAGAGGCTTCAACATATGATCCCGGGTCTGCGTGGTCGATTAACGTGTGCCAGTAGCCGGACGGATCTTGGAAACTCTTCAATGCCGAGCATTGCGCTTCTAAAGTATTGACCAAATGCCATCTTATAGGATCATTGGCGTCGAATTCGAGCAGTTCGAGAATTTCAGGGATCACGATGGTCAGCCAGCTGTTTCCTCGCGCCCATCGGGCCTTGGCAAAATTGTGTCCCCCGTCTTCAAAGGTCCATCCGTGGAAGAAGAGCCCCGATTCAGGGTCGAACAGGTATTGAATATGGATGAGAAACTGCTTTTTCGCTTCCGAAATATACTCTGGCCGTCCCAGAAGCTTGCCAATCTTGGCCAACGGCAATACCGTCATCATCAAAGTGTCATCCCACAGCTGTTGGTGGTTATCCGTGACATATGTTGCATGTTGCATGCCGCCGTATTTCGTCCGCTGCAGATCGTGCATAGCCCATTCTGCCCAGGTATCAAGCCAGGGGAGATATGTGACGTTTCCAGTTTTCTCGTAAACATATGCGAGCGTCAGGAAGACTGCCATGGTGTTGATATTCTTGGTCGTGCCTCCCTCGGCGAACCTATCGGCGAACCAGTCTTCAATGATCTTCAATAGCGATTCGTGTCCTGTCATTTCGTAGTACTTCCAGACCCCGTATAGCCCGATACCGTGCGTCCATTCCCAGCCAGCCCACGATTTTGTGTCAATGACCCGCCCATCGTCGAGGCGCAGGAGAAACTTGCCGGACTCGTCTTTGATGTTGATAAGGTTATCAATCAGAAGCCGGATCGCCCTGTGGACGTCGGCGGCCTGCGGTCTAGCAGAAGCCATGGATAAGAGCTACACCAGGTAGATATCGAAGTGTGAACTGAATATTGCTGGCAATGATATGTTGATATAGACAAAAAGAATAGACAAGACAGAGAAGCTCGGGCGATTGGCAGCCGATTTGCCCCCCGCACTGCTGCCCCGGCCGTGCTTCCCCCGCATGCCAAGCCCGCTCTGTTCTCCGGCTTCAACTGGTTCCTCCTCCCCGGCTCACCTCCCGGCCATGATATTTCCGCCAATGATCGACAATGGATGCGCTCTTCCAGCCTGCTGTGCAAGCCGTCTGGCTTTTTGGCGCCCTGTTCTGGCTGGCCTGCCGTGGGTCAGCGTCGAATCCGGGGTAATGATGTCCGAATGGACTGGCCCTCGCCCTCAAGGTCGTGTCTCGTGTTTGGTGCTTTATATCCGATTTTGTATCGCCGCCATCGGATGACTCTGTCTCATCCCTACTCGTTTTGTGTGCTATGTTTGATCTGCAGTCATGGCAGAACACACCACCTCCGATACCATCGAGATCACAGGTTCTGAGCCCCTGGCCCCTGTTGCGTCCGACCCTGTCAAGCACAACGACAAAGAAACATCCCACATTGAGCGGGTGCTGTCTCCAGACGCCGAAGATGTGATTGAAAAGAAAAACATTGATCTGTCGCGAATTGACAAGGAGGTCCAGCAATATGCCGCCGCTGGCCAGATCGAAGTCGACCCGGAGACCAACAAAAGGCTTCTGAGAAAGATTGATCGCCGCGTGTTGACGTTTATGGTTATTACATATTTCCTCCAAGCTATCGATAAGGGGACATTGGCATTTACATCCATCATGGGAGTGCAAAAGGATACGGGTCTAGTTGGGCAACAGGTTGGTTACAGACACACATACATACGTATATATGTATATATACGTTGTTGGATTACTTACTGACTGGTAATTCAAGTATTCATGGCTAACCACTTGCATCTACATTGCCGTTTTGATTGTCGAGTACCCAACAAACTGGATTATTCAGAGAGTGCCAATTGCGAAGTACCTCGGCTTCAACGTCATTTGCTGGGGAACGGTGCTTGCATGCCATGCGGCCTGCCATAACTTTGCCGGACTGATCACCGTCCGAACTCTACTTGGTATCTTCGAGGCTTGCTGCCAGCCGTCTTTTATCATTTTGTCGGGTATGTGGTACAAACGTGAAGAGCAGGCCGCGAGAGTGTCGTACTGGTATGGTCTTCCAACCGACGAAGAAGGATCTGCGGCGTGCTGGCCCTAACGTGATAATGCTAGGTATATGATGAACGGCGGGCAGCAGATTGTCGGCGGTCTTCTTGCGTACTGCTTTAGCCTTATTGGAAGTGACGGGGCTCTCAAGTCGTGGCAAGCTATTTTCCTCACCTACGGCTGCATTTCTGTTCTCTACGGCATCGTCCTCATCATTGTAATGCCCGACTCGCCAATGCGCGCCAAGTGCTTCACCGAGGAAGAGAAACGTCTCATGGTTGAGCGTGTCCGCAGCAATCAAACTGGTCTACAGAACAAGCAATTCCGCGCCTACCAAGTAAAGGAGGCGCTTCTCGACCCGCAAACTTGGTGCTACTGCGCTATCCAGGTATTCACCACCTTGCCAACTAGCGGATTGGGCGCATTCGCAAACATCATTATCACGTCGCTGGATTTCACTGTTCTGCAAACTCAGTTACTCGCCATGGTCCTCGGGTTTTATATCATCATAGTCCTTTTGACCTCGACCTGGATCGTCAACCGAACTGGGCAAAATCTTCTCACCATGGCCATATATTTGATCCCGTAAGTCCTAAAGTCACGAATCCTTACAGCTCCATTCCCTTCCACTAACACACATTCAATATAGATCCTTTGTCGGCACTATTGTTCTTATGACCGTGGTCAACCACAACAAATCCACCCAAGTCGGTCTGCTTATCAGCTACTATCTTACCCTTTCGTTCTGGTCCGCCCAGACCCTAACCCTGAGCATGGTCTCACGCAACATCGCCGGCCAAACGAAGAAGGCCTCGGTGGTTGCTGCCACATTCATCGCCTGGGCAGCTGGTAATGCCGTGGGTCCGCAGGTGTTTTTGCAAAGAGATGCTCCGCGCTACTTTATCGCGTTTAGCGTGCATCTGGTGTGCTATTCGCTCATGCTTATTGCTATCTTCTTCCTCCGGTGGTGGCTTAAACGGGAGAATGAGAAAAAGGATGCGCTGTTGCGGACCGACATGCCCGAGGCCGGGGATCCAAATATGGTGCATGCTTTTGAGGATCGTACAGATAGGGAAAATGTCAATTTCCGATATGTTTATTAGTGTGTTATGAATTGATCATTCAACGGTTCTACGTATATCAATATATTAGGTAGCACTGATGGACATGTCATAAAAAAACATCTGCGTTAAGGGTATAGATGTAAGATCAATAAATAAACCATGTCGTGACTTTCATGCTTGTAATCCCTCCTCTTTTCACACACGAGACACAAAATTCATATCAACTTCATAATACTTGCGATCAGGATATCATCTTCTCATCAATCGTAATACTTTCATACGCCAGCAAAAGAAATCGATGCATGGTCCAACCCGCAGACCAAAGAGAGAAAAAAAAAAGGCGTTCAACGCAGGGATACATATTAAAACTTCTCATCTCCACGGGAGATCAACTTCTTCCACCCTGGTGCAGGTCAAATAGGGCAGTCCTCCAATACCGCCGTCGCCAACACCGCTTCCTCCGGATCCGCCGCCACCGTCGCTTCCTTTGAGATCCAGCTCAAGAAAGTTTCGCATTAGTGGCTTGACAATCTCTCGCGCGAGACGTTTAATTTCATCCATCTTGCGCTCAAAGCGCTTAAACCCGTCACGGGTGTAAAGAGACTCTGCCGAGGACGATGCCCGTAGTTTGAGAAACCGTTTCAGCTCATCATGTGGCAGATATGCTTCCGATGAAGACGAACCAATCAATCGATAGACACGGCCTGACGGAACGGCCGTTCCGGACGAGTGTCGTGAAGAAGCACCGTTGCTGGGCGCAGAACCACCAGAGGTGTTTTTCAATATCGGCGCCGGCGGAGGAGTTGTATTCTCCACAAACCACTGTCGGAAAAGAGAAACGGCAAGCCAGTCCAAGTAGGCATTGGACGGACTCACTCGCTCGCCTCGTGAGGTCGTTAACGTGAGGCGGAAGAGCTTAGCATCAACTCGGGCTTTCAGATCTTCAAGATCATCCACTTTGTCTTCGATCAATTCCAAGACGGATTTAGGCAGAGGCGAAAAGGAGGCGTTTCGCAACTGAGTCTGTGCTGCAGGCCATTGTCCAACCACATGAATTAGGGCTTCGGAAAATATGACCCGGCTGTGAGCAAGGTAACCCAATTTCAAGTAGCTCGGCGGATACTTTGCGATTTGCTTGAATAGTCGAGAGGAAAACCGCAACAGATGGTGGTCAACACGCGACCCAACCACCGGAAGCGCGTCGTACATGTCTGCCAAGTTGAGAAGAGATTTCGATTCGGCATATGCAGTTGCAATGTTCACACTGTTTAGGATGGGCGTGAAATTGTAGAAGATTCGGAAAAGGTTGTCATAGTCGCGGAGGAGGGGGTCCATTTCAGCATCTGGGACGGCGCCACTAGAAGGCACATGAACTGCAGATTGCATGCCCGTTAGATTGACAACCGATCGAAAGAAGCCCGCCCGCGGTGCTGTAGGTTTCGTTATGGACTGGGGTGGAGGACGCGCAAAATTTGTTCCGGCGAGCATGGGCTCAGATGTAGGAGGCTTTGGTATCTTAGCAAAGACATCTTCCGCAGGAACTATGATCAGAAACACACCTTTTGTACTAGAATAGGCTCCTCATCCTCCTCTCTATGCTGCCAATCCAACTCGTATCGCCATCTCTGCTTTGGCGGTGCTGGCGTGCCCTGTATACTGCTGCCTCTACCGGACAAAATAGACGATCCATCCTCCGGCACGCTCTGTAGGCTTGGGTCCGAATCAATAACGCCGGGGATATCCTTCTGCGTTTGAACTGGCGACCATTCCTCGCTTGTGCCTGCTTCGAAAAATCCCGAGCATTGGGACAAGATTAAACGATGCAGCAAGTAGCGCTGCACTTGGCGATTTGCAGCAATGACAATTTCGACGTCGCCAGTGTGGGCGAAAATGGGGAAATCGTTTTGTGGTTGATAGGACGAACCACCATGGTGAGAACGGCCGTGTCGATGCTGCCTGCGACCGGACTGCGAAAGACGCGACGTGCTCGAGGCTGGGGGAGGAGGAGGGGCGGTGTGATCGACTGTTTCGGGATACGAGACCATGGCCGTGAAGGTAAGTGTCTAAGCAAGGAAAGCCACCTCCTTGCTCAGTTCATTATTGTCGATTAGAGGGGGTCGAGTCGTCGAAAGTCGCGACGGAAAAGCGGGATGATGCGTAGCGCTCTTTCCTTTCAACAGCGCGATCTATCGTGTTTGCACGATCGGACGACAGAGAATTTCGCAGAGCAAACAACGCACCAAAGGGTCTGGTGTGCCGAGGACAGAGAGCAGTTTCCAGTCGAGGTTAAGAGCAAGGAGGCTGAGTATTATCGTGATTGTGGCGTGGCTGATGCAAACAACCTTCTTATCTCAACCGGCCGGCAGGTGACTGCGCTTAGTGTGGCCTGATTAGGGCTAGTTTGTTAAATAGGCCAATGGAAAGGCAATCTCGTACCCCACACCAGAATAGCGCCACCATCGCCACGCTGAATGCAGGACAGCAATCACATGAATTAATATTAGATACAGAATAATTTTTTTTCGCTTTCGATGTTTAGTCTGTTGTTCGGTATATCATTAATTAAATTTTATATCGTTTCTGGAAAGATCAGTGGTATGGCGTGTCGATCAATTGATTTATACCACAAACGTGACTACAGAGTATACAGTGCAACTATTGATTGACCATCCATGTATGGTGAGTCTTAATCAATCGATTGATATTTATTTGTTATTCAATGTTCTATCCAGATACACTCAAACTAAGTCAACTGGTACAGCCTGTGTATGCATCCATGAATGGAACGAGCTCGGTTTTAAGACATTTAATGTCAACCGAATCGGGTGATTACTAACCGACTCGGCTCCGAGTTGGTTCCTAGGCAAGTGTATACAGAACACGCGACCTCGAAGGATTGCTCATGTGAGCAGAAGGACCCACCTCTTGGCGCCAAGACTGATTT